>WSYH01003056.1:42714-73551 GCA_036426205.1 Ascaphus truei
TTTCCTCACTCCCCTCCTCCACTTCTCTCTCCTCTCTTTCATCTCTCTCCTTTCTTCTCTTTCCTCTATCCCCCTCCTCCTCCACTTCTCTCTCTCCTCTCTTACCTCTCTCCCCTCTTTCCTCTACCCCCTCCTCCTCCACTTCTCTCTCTCTCTTCTCTTTCCTCTCTCCCTCTCCTCCTCCCTCTCTCACCCTCCTTCAACCCCCCCTCTTCTCTCTCCTCTTTTACGGTCTCCCTCCTCCCATTCTCCTCTCTCCTCTCTCCCGCTCTTTTCTTTCCTCTTTCATTCTCTTCCTCCTCCCACACTTCTCTCTCCTCTCTTACCTCTCTCCCCTCTTTCCTCTACCCCCTCCTCCACTTCTCTCTCTCTCTTCTCTTTCCTCTCTCCCTCTCCTCCTCCCTCTCTCACCCTCCTTTAACCCCCCGTCTTCTCTCTCCTCTTTTACGGTCTCCCTCCTCCCATTCTCCTCTCTCCTCTCTCCTCTCTCCCGCTCTTTTCTTTCCTCTTTCATTCTCTTCCTCCTCCCACACTCTCTCTCCTCTCTATCATTGATGATACCATCCAAAACCTAAATCTGACAAGTGTTGGACAGATGCATCTAGGACTCGGGGGGCACTCAAGCCCCACCCGGAGCACCCAGGCCCCACCCAGAGCACCCAGGCCCAACCCAGAGCACCCAGGCCCCACCCAGAGCACCCAGGCCCCACCCGGAGCACCCAGGCCCCACCCGGAGCACCCAGGCCCCACCCAGAGCACCCAGGCCCCACCCAGAGCACCCAGGCCCCACCAGGGGCACCCAGGCCCCACCCCATCACAACAGTTTCTGGCACCCCACCACCACCTCCTTCCAGTGCGCGGGATTCCCGTGGCAGGGGGAGGAACCTCCATTGATTCCCGTGGCAGGGGGAGGAACCTCCATTGATTCCCGTGGCAGGGGGAGGAACCTCCAGGGATTCCCCTGTCTGACAAACTGCGGATCAGACAGCTTCTCTCTTCCCACTATAAAGGCTTCACTATGAGTTTCCGCATGAAGTCCTTCTGTCTCTGTATGTCTCCTAACACATAGATTGTAAGCTCTTCGGGGCAGGGACTCCTATCTCCCAATGTTTACTTGTATGTGCTCAGTATTATTGATATAAATATACACAAGTAAGCACTGAGAGGACATATATATTCTATATACTCACTTTCCCCTATTTGTATTATTCTTCCCTGCACTGTGCCCAGTACAAATGACTGGTCCTGTTCAAATACAGAACAGTCCAACAGAACCATATCACAGAATGTGGGGCAGTGAAGGGGGGGACGTGTCCTAGAGGTGAGCTCATACCTGTGGGTATATTTAGCTAATAAACCATTACGCCCATTACGTACATCCCATTATTATCGGCATATTCCTAACTTCTCCCTTTTTAACCCAAACCCTATTCCTGCCTTTAGTCTCTTCCCTGCGGGGCCATCTGCCGACACTGAATCCAAAGTGGGTGCAAGCGGTTCCAGCGCCGGTCCTTGCGCCCAGAAATAATAGTTGGCTGCCCGGGCAGGGGTGTGACCGGGACCCTGTGCCGCTGTTCTGAGTCGCTATAGAAGATTTTTTGCTACAAGCTTTGCTGAAGCAGTTAATATGGGTGCCATGCATGTAGAGTTGTTAATATGATCTTTACGGTAATCCATTTCTCGGTTGGGACAGCCCTGCACGTTGCCCATTAGCAGATGCTGAAGGCTCTGACTGCCGTGCCAGAGTGATACAGCCAGGCACGGTATCACCGTGTTACTGCCAATTGCTCGGTACATAGATTGCAGTTCGACAGATTCACCACAAGGGGGCCCTCACACCCAGGGAAGTTATGAATGTATGTTTTTATTTATATAGCGCCATTAATGTACGTAGCGCTTCTCAGCAGTAATACACACGACAATCATATAAATAATAAGATATAAATAACACAAAGGGAAGAATGGCTTCAGACATAAAATTAACATTTAGGAAAGGGAGTCCCTGCTCCGAAGACCTTACAGTCTAATTGGTAGGTAGGAAGAACGTACAGAGACAGTAGGAGGGCGTTCAGGTAAGTGCGTCTGCAGGGGGCCAAGCTTTATGTATCATGTGTACAGTATTAGCCACGGTGCTACTCATATGCTTCTTTAAGCAAGTGTGTCTTAAGGTGGGTCTTAAAGGTGGATAGAGAGGGTGCTAGTCGGGTACTGAGGGGAAGGGCATTCCAGAGGTGTGGGGCAGTCAGTGAGAAAGGTTTAAGGCGGGAGAGGGCTTTAGATACCAAGGGGGTAGAAAGAAGACATCCTTGAGCCGAACGCAAGAGTCGGGATGGTGCATAGCGAGAAATTAGGGCTGAGATGTAAGTAGGGGCAGAAGAGTGTAAAGCTTTAAAAGTGAGGAGGAGAATTGAGTGTGAGATGCGGGATTTGATCGGAAGCCAGGAGAGAGATTTCAGCAGGGGAGGCGCTGAGACAGATTTAGGAAAGAGTAGAGTGATTCTGGCAGCAGCGTTTAGGATAGAATGTAGGGGAGACAGGTGAGAGGCAGGAAGGCCGGACAGCAGGAGGTTACAGTAATCAAGACGTGAGAGAATGAGGGCCTGAGTCAGAGTTTTAGCAGTCGAGCAACAGAGGAAAGTGTGTATCTTTGTTATATTGCGGAGGAAAAGGCGACAGGTTTTAGAAATGTTTTGCATGTGAGGGGAAAATGTGAGAGAGGAGTCGAGTGTGACCCCTTGGCAGCGTGCTTGGGATACTGGGTGAATGATCGTAGTTCCAACAGTAATGTGGAAGGAGGTAGTAGGGCCAGGTTTGGGAGGGAGTATGAGGAGCTCTGTTTTTGCCATGTTGAGTTTCAGTCGGCAGAGGGCCATCCAGGATGATATAGCAGAGAGACATTCAGAAACTTTAGTTTGTACAGCAGGTGTAAGGTCAGGGTAGAAAAGTTAATTTGTGTGTCGTCAGTATAGAGGTGATATTTGAACCGAAGAGAAGTGATTAGGTCACCTAGAGAGAGTTTAAAGAGAAAAGAGAAGAGGTCCCAGGACAGAGCCCTGGGGTACCCCCACAGAGCGATCAATAGAGGAGGTGAAAGTACGATGGGAGATGTAGGAGGAGATCCAGGATAGAGCTTTGTTATGAATACCAAGAGTATGGAGAATGTGAAGGAGAAGAGGGTGGTCCATGGTGTCAAATGCTGCGGAGAGGTCGATCAATATGAGAAGAGTGTAATGACCTCTGTTTTTGGCAGCATGGCGGTCATTAGATATTTTACTGAGGGCTGTCTCAGTGGAGTGAGCAGTGCGGAAGCCAGATTGTAGAGTGTCTAGGAGAGAATGGGTGTTGAGAAAACGCCAGTTATGGGGCAGTTTAGCCAAACATCTTTTTAAATAACCTATCAGTGTAATTAACTTCCTAAGAAAGATTCAGTCAGAATTAAAGTGACCTGTTTTGAATTATTCCTGTCCTGTGAAAGTGGGGGTGTCTGGCTTTTTGGCAGAAACACTGATTTAAGCTGATCAGCTGCTCATGTCTGCGACTAATGAGGGTTTGTTATTACTTTGCAATATGAGGGGTCTCACAATATGAGGGGGTCTCACAATATGAGGGGTCTCACAATATGAGGGTCTCACAATATGAGGGGGCCTTCACAATATGAGGGGTCTCACAATATGAGGGGTCTTCACAATATGAGGGGTCTTCACAATATGAGGGGTCTCAAAATATGAGGGGGCCTTCACAATATGAGGGGTCTCACAATATGAGGGGTCTCACAATATGAGGGGTCTTCACAATATGAGGGGTCTTCACAATATGAGGCGTCTTCACAATATGAGGGGTCTTCACAATATGAGGGGTCTCACAATATGAGGGGGCCTCAATAATAGAACAAAAATTAATTAATTTCAAGCTTTAAATTGGGGTGATAAATAAAGAAGATATGGGGAAAAGAAGATTCTCTATAAATATGGACATTCTCGTTCAGATATGACCCCATGCTTCGTGCATCGGAAGTGACAAACTTTAATATTAAAATGAATGGGACGGGCAAACACTGCGCACTTTAGCTTTACACCATCATCTGTACATATAACAACGCTGGTATAACGCTCTCATTCATTTCCGTCTCATGTTTGTATGTTCACTGGTCCCTTCAGTCTGAATAATAAATCTATTTCTCCTTTGTGGGGTCTCTTAAACTTACCCGAGTTTAGGACCTCAGAAGGTCAAAGTCGGGCCCTGGAATGGGGCTTTTGCCCGATATCAGAGTGAGGTTGGGAGTAACGCCAGGTTTCGGTGTCACGTTATTTCCCCGCGGTAACCTTGGTGGATATGGTACGCTTATGAATACGGCTCCTTTCCATACCATTCATGTGCCATTCTCACTAATGTCCGTAACAAGGAACGGCACGCTACTTAAAGCGGTATATTCACCTGCTCTTTTCTCTTGTAGACCAATGCCAGGGAGCAAAGTCCAAGCCACCGCTGCCGCCTTCCTCCTGAAGAAATGATGAAAGCCAAGACCTGGAACCCCGAGGAAACTCCTCCTGATATTTGCACTATAAGGAATACAATACCAAAATACTTTCTTTTTTTAACCTGTGAAGGTTTAGGGCACATCGGTGTGTAATGGAGCACGTTCCTGCGGTACCTATGGATGTATACTGTGACACCACACTTTTTCCTCTGTGTGAGTTGCTCAATGTGAGATCTGTGTCACTAGTCTTCCACAATGTTACCCACTGAATTAGCCAAGCCCGTGTACAGTACTGGTGTCAGAATATATGTTTTGGCTGCTGGATAGCGCTTGTTGGTTGACCTTTCACTGGACCACTTTGCTTGATGGTGCAAGAGACCAACAAATCCTGACATAACCATATGTTGCTCTGTCCACAGGGCTGTGTTACATATAGAAGAGGAAGCAGGTTCATCAGATCTATAGCAGAGAGGCATTGCACTATCTTTCACCATTGTCACTCTACTTGAGTGGATTACCATAACCTCAGCTGGAGCTGTAATGTTAAACATTAAATCCCAATCAATGGATTCCTCCAAGCAAAAGGTTTTCCTGTGTGGTTGATCAGAAGCAGACGTTGGCTTCAAGAGGTTCGACAGAGGTTTTTTTGGATGTGTTTTTCAATGAACCAGCATGGTCATTTTCTCAGGAGGCCGAATAGTGGTGGATTATGAGCGGCATCATCGTCCTACATTATTACCATGTCCTCGGGTCTGTGCGCTGATATCAGATGGGAAGTCAGGATTGTTCAAGAAGGACCTGCACCTTCTTCCAGTCTCTGCACACACCTTCCTGCGTCCAAATTGCATTGGAAATCTCAACTTGTTACCAGTGAATAATGGGTTCCAGATAAGACATTGCCAAATACCAGTGTAATCATTGTACCAATCTAAGTGCCTCTCCTGTTAGTGACGCTTTATCGCTCTGGCAGCCAAAGAGTTCAGTGCCAAGAGACAAACATAATTGTAGCACTTGATGCAAAGCATGGAGGATGTGACTGAGAGGAAACACGAGTGAACACTGGGAAAAGTAGGGCGTTAATCAACAACTAAGTATAGTCTAAGGCAGGGCGCTCGACCTCAAGACCCCCCCCAAGAGGTCAGGTTTTCAGGATATCCCTGCCTCAGCACAGGTGGCTCAATCAGTCCCAGCTCCGGCACAGGTGGCTCAGTCTTTGACTGAGCCTCTAATTGAGTCACCTGTGCTGAAGCAGGCATATCCTGAAAACCTGCCCTGTTGGGAGGTTTAAAGGACGGGAGTTGAGCCCCGCTGCTCTAAGGTATGACTACGTGTGAAACACAATGTATCTGTGGGCTAGAGGATCCCCTTCTGCAAACGTACGGTCTGTGCATGACAACGGCACACGTATATCTCCACAACATGACAACGGCACACGTATATCTCCACAACATGACAACGGCACACGTATATCTCCACAACATGACAACGGCACACGTATATCTCCACAGCAGGGCACTTTATGGCCTTGTTCACTGATTCACGTTACAATGTTATGGGAGATGTCCCTACCAGACAGACAATCCATTAGAGTGTCCAACACCTTCTTCAGTATAACTTGCTTGTGGGCTACAGGTGCGTTCTGCACTGTGCCCACAGGGGGTGACCCTACCATCTGTGCTGCAAACGGTCTGCTTGTTAAGGGCAATCCGGATGAGGTTTGTCACCCCAGGGTCAGACCCACGCTGGTTTTATATTTCCTATTCATTTCTCATGTGTGAAATGGGAGAGAGCTGTTTCTGCGCAGTCAGGGCTGCGCCTGGCAGCGGAGAGGTTAGGGGTCATATATATAAAGCGATGCTCTGCCATTAACGGTACCAGAGGTCCCCTTACTCCTTATTGAAGGGAACAGGTTTTAAGGTGTCTAGTGACATAGCATTACTGTATCTGGGCCCCCACACTCTGCACTGTGCAATACTGACAGTATGTCTCACGCGGTGCTGTTATCTGGAGTTTGCACTGAGTCGGTTTTTTTTATTTTTGTACGGTTGCAATACAAGTTGCATTATTTTTTTTACATTTTATTTAATTTTTGTGTTTTAACAAATGCAACAGTTGCTTAGCTTTAAGGAAATGTAATTGCCTAAGCGGCCGATCGATCGGCAAAGATTCTGCTTCCCCCGAGAATCACAATATGGCCGCCTATACCACAAGAGGAAGTGCTGTGCCTTTGCAAATGGTTGCTATAGCAACCCAAGGAAGCTTTATGCATTAAAACCCATTAAAAATGGCAGAATGAGTAAGGGGGGGGGGAGGGGGAATAAAAAAAGCGCATAAGGTATTATCTAATACTACATAACTGATTTATAACAAATATAGGATGTTAAATGTGCTGCTGCTGAAGGTACCGTTCTTGCTTACATGTTGGACAAGGCTATTTCAAGTTGAAACAAGCTCCTGCTGTATATAAGTGCGCTGGTATTACTGCTCAGGACACACGCTTCATGAAATCACTTCCAAAAACAGCACGGGAGTTTCCGGGGTCCGCGTCCTGTCGGGAGCACTATTTATTCTACTCCTTGCGTTATTCGCTGGAAATTCACCTCCTTTTAGTGTGTGACATAAGTTACTTTCTACCTTTTAATCGGTTCACCCGGATATCGTCACAGAGGGAATGCAGGAGAAACCGTCTACCTGAGGTCCCCAGGGAAACTTGAGTTTGACATGTAGTCAGTCATGTTTTTACATGTGTACAATGACGATGGGTTAATAAGGCACTCTGGGTTAGTGTCTTGCTATATCATTCACCCCTGTTTCGAAAAATTGTGGGAGGTCCTATGACTTTAGGGCAGGGGTGTGCAACGCCAGTCCTCAAGGGCCACCAGCAGGTCAGATTTTTAGGATATCCCTGCTTCAGCACAGTTGGTTCAGTCCTCGACTCTGCTGTTGAAGAGCTCAGTCTTGACGCTGCTGTTCAGTCTTCGACTGAACCACTGACTGAGCCACCTGTGCATGAAGTCCTGTTGGTAGCTCCTGAGGACTGGAGTTGGCCACCCCTGCTTTAAGATAACATAAGTTGCTCCATTTTCATTACATACAAAACCAATCAGCGGCTTGTGCCATTACCCAGAATCCCTGGCTGCAGTGGAAGCACTGTATGCTGTGATTTAAGGGTAAGACAGGTTTGGGGTTCCCATCTGAGATATGTGAATGTGCTCGTACGTGTTCTTCATCATTAATGATCCCCAGTAATATAGAGATGTAACCCCAGGTGTTGTCCTCACTTTACGGACTGTAACCCCTTCACTGCCGAGCTGAACGTACATTGTGGTCTTGTTGGCCGATGAACCATGATTCTGAGTTGAAGAGCAGCTCTGTGACCTTGCATCACACTGTTCTCCCTGTGCATCGTTAGCCACAATTACATTGTTTAAGGGGATGCCATTATTACACACTTGTTATAGTGCCCTGGGTAACGTATACGCCACGTACATCCCACTCACTGTATATTACAGTGTTGGATATCGCTGAGATGTGAGCACATGAAGTGGTGCTGAGGGAGTGCACTATCTAACTGCCACGTCTCGCTCATCGGGAAGCAGCCTCGCTCATCGGGAAGCAGTCTCGCTCATCGGGAAGCAGTCTCGCTCATCGGGAAGCAGTCTCGCACATCGGGAAGCGCAGTGGTTCCCAACTCCAGTCCTAAAGAATCCCCAACAGGTCAGGATTCAAGGATATCCCTGCTTCAGCACGGGTGGCTCTATCAGTGGCTCCATCACTACCTATGCTAAATAGGGTTACCAGGTGTCCAGTATTGAACTGGACTGTCCTATATTTGGACACTGTCTGGTTAAAAATGAGAGGTAATACTGGATATACAGTACGTGTGTGTCCAGTATTACCTCTCTGGGAATAGTGATCCGACCGACTTTGGGGACCGCGGGAGAGAGCCGGGCTGCTGCTATGGGGCTGGGCAGCTTCATCCATCCTGATTGGCTGCTGCTGTGTAATGTAGCCAATCAGGAAGAGGTGTCAGGAGCCTGGGGGTGTGGCGAAAGAGAGGAGGAAACTGCATGGATCTGTGAGGTGTGTTTGTGTGTCACGTCGCACCTTTCACCATTGTGTCCAATACTTTTGGGAAAGTCGCCTGGGAACCCTAGTACTAAAGCAGGGATGTCCCAAAAACCTGATCGGTTGGGGGTTCTTGAGGACTGACGTTAGAAACCACTGCTATAGAGCATGGCCCGTGTGGTTAGACCAATCCCAGCCCAGGTCTACCTAGGGAAGTCCTCTCTTCAAGGCTCCAAGGGGTGGAATTTTGCAAAGTTAATATCCTCTTTTACTTAAGGATAACCCTGTATTCCGGCGACCTGTGATATAACTTAGCATTCATTGCGTGTGTAAATATGGGGTCCACGGGTTATAATCCTGGCAAGTTCAACACACTTAAATCCTCTAGAGGTAAAATGAGTGAGAACTGGGATTGGAAGTTATACGTCAACCTAGATTTAAAACAATGTGGGATCTATCTACTATAGCGGGACATCACATCAGTTCATGCATATATTTCGTTATTTCGATATTCGCTGTCTCTCTCATCGCCCTGAAATATTGGAATTGTAATGAACTCAATTAGATTATTTTTGCAAATGTTTGGTGAATTAGGCACTCACTCAAAGTAATGCCCATTCTCCTTTGGGGTCCAGTAACCCCACGTTATATGCTCTGATTTAAGAGAGCCGGGTGAGTATTGACATGAGTTCTTCGGTGCTAACAATAAGTGAGACTACTTCCCAATGAGCACACACAACTGAGGTTACAATCCAGTGAGTGACACTCACTAAAAATGAGTGATCACCCGTGAAACTAGGCAATGATCATTGTAAATTCAATTCCCACTGCTCACCTACATTACTTGTGATCATTGTCCAATTCTGACCCTCCGTAATATCAATGTCATTGTTACCTCTTATACCAGGGGCTATAACAATGCTACTAACCAATTGGTGAGTGACCCCGAAAGTCGATGGTGGGAGGCGGGAATTGAGCCCATGGTCTACTAAATCCTTTGCACCTCACACTAACAGAGAGCAATCTATATGGGAAACAGTCAGTGGGAGCATGAAAGGTGCTTTCCAAGATCAAATCAGGGGAACTCAGCCCAGTCCTCAAGGAACACCAACAGATTAGGTACGAAAAATAGCCCTGCTTCAGCACAGGTGGCTCAATCAGTGGCTCATATGAATCACAAAATGTCACTCCAGAGGTTTTGCATAAAAAAAAAGAATATAATTTATTGAAGGAAAGGATCAAGGTTTTGTTCTGCCCGGGGAAGAGACATTTTGTGGTTTCATGTGTTATACAAACTCCTCCTGGTGTGCGTCCTCGGCTGGACACGCACCCGTGGCAGATACCCCTCCCGTATCGTGAGTGCGCCTCCATGGACATCAATTGGTGGCTCCTGTGCTGAAGCAGAGACCTGTATGTAGATCTTCCTGGCTGTCACACACGACATCACTAGAATGGTAGCACGGAGACTGCTCGTTCTCATTGTTTACACATTTAGTAGTGTTTTGAAAAAAAACCCACATAAACCATGACCAGGGTGCTCAGATTTATGGGGGCTAAGGTATGCTTAATCTTAGCACCGTTTAGTCAATCTGTGCTATGGAATGCTATATAGAATGCTGCCACTGGGTGGCAGGGTAGCGTTCTGTATTGATGAGTTGTGCGAAGAACTGTGGATGTGAAATTAACAGTAAACCGTTGGTGAACCAGATCAATTCCAAGTGACAAAGGCGCTTCAGCACTGAATCCCTTCAATATGTATGCATAAACAGGACTGGATAAGGATATGGATAAACTGCTTATAAGTAGTAAAGTCCCCAGGTGGGCCAATATTCCCTGAAGGGTAAGGTGTAAGGCTAAAAAAAAACCATCAAACCCTCATGGTCCCTGGACACACATTGAGTTATCATGAATAAGAAAGTACTCGCAGAAATCTCTTAATTCTGAAGTCCGGGTAGGCGTGCAGCCTGGAGTAGAGAGGTAAATCTGAGAAAAAAGGTGATTCTGGCGCAACAGCCAAAAGTGGGTCCCAAACAAGTAGTATTTAAAATATTCCTTTATTAATCCATCTAAAAAAGTGGAGGCACTCGCCCTCCTACGCGTTTCGTGTTAAAAACACTTTTTACACTCACAGGCTATACTAATACACAACCATACTGTACATCTCTACACACCCACACATCTCCCCTGTGCTACATTCAGTGTTATGGCCACAAAAATATTTCTGCGTTCCCCAATTCCCGGCGAGCCGACCCCAGCCCGTTACTTAACGACGGACAGGAAGGTACCAGCGTTACTGAAGGATGTGCATGTTTACAAGGGATCTGAGGCTGTCGCCTCTCACCGTACAAGGTCCCAATGCTACTCTCTGTGTAAGGCGCTGAGCGCACTGCTATAACAATGTTACTCACCGCTGTGTAAGGCGCTGAGCGCACTGCTATAACAATGTTACTCACCGCTGTGTAAGGCGCTGAGCGCACTGCTATAACAATGTTACTCACCGCTGTGTAAGGCGCTGAGCGCACTGCTATAACAATGTTACTCACCGCTGTGTAAGGCGCTGAGCGCACTGCTATAACAATGTTACTCCCGCTGTGAACTTTTGTATTTCTATTTAATTCTGCGGTACTGCAAAAATGATCTGGTCAATAAAGTTACCTTTTTTGTTTTACAGTGCATGTGCGGATCTCGTCTTTATTGGGGGGAGCGGGTGTGGGGGGTATCTTTGCTTTTAGTGGATACAAAACATTCCCTTAGGGCAACTCCAAAGACCCTCTACAATCTGGCTTCCGCACTGCTCACTCCACTGAAACAGCCCTCACTAAAATAACTAATGACCTCCATGCTGCCAAAGACAGAGGTCATTACACTCTGCGCATACTACTTGACCTTTCTGCAGCATTTGACACCGTGGACCACCCTCTTCTCCTTCACATTCTCCATACTCTTGGTATTCGGAACAAAGCTCTATCCTGGATCTCCTCTTACCTCTCCCATCGTACTTTCAGTGTCTCTTCTGCTAACACCTCCTCCTCCTCTATCAATCTCTCTGTGGGGGTACCGCAGGGCTCTGTCCTGGGACCTCTTCTCTTTTCTCTGTACACACTTTCTCTAGCTGACCTAATCACATCTCTTGGTTTTAAATATGCCTTTATGCTGATGACACACAAATTTACTTCTCAACCCCTGACCTTACACCTACTGGAGAGACCAAAGTTTCTGAATGTCTCTCTGCCACCTTAAACTTAACATGGCAAAAACAGAGCTCTCTATACTTCCTCCCAAACCTGGCCCTACTACCTCCTTCCACATCACTGTTGGAACTACGATCATTCACCCAGTAGCACAAGCACGCTGCCTAGGGGTCACACTCGACTCCTCTCTCACATTCTCCTCTCATTCAAAACGTATCTAAAACCTGTTACTTTTTCCTCCGCAATATAACAAAGATTCACCCTTTCCTGTTATTCGACTGCTAAAACTCTGACTCAGGCCCTCATTCTCTCCCGTCTCGATTACTGTAACCTCCTGCTGTCTGGCCTTCCTGCCTCTCACCTGTCTCCCCTACAATTTATCCTAAACGCTGCTGCCAGAATCACTCTACTCTTTCCTAAATCTGTCGCAGCGTCTCTCCTCCTGAAATCGCTGTCCTGGCTTCCCATCAAATCCTGCATCTCACACTCAATTCTCCTCCTCACTTTTAAAGCTTTACACTCTTCTGCTCCTCCTTACATCTCAGCCCTAATTTCTCGTTATGCACCATCCCGACTCTTGTGTTCTGCTCAAGATGTCTTCTCTCTACCCCCTTTGTATCTAAAGCCCTCTCCCACCTTAAACCTTTATCACTGACTGCCCCACACCTCTGGAATGCCCTTCCCCTCAATACCCGACTAGCACTCTCTCTATCCACCTTTAAGACCAACCTTAAGACACACTTACTTAAAGAAGCATATGAGTAGCACTGTGGCTAATACTATACACATGATACATAAAGCTTGGCCCCCTGCAGACGCACTTACCAGAACTCCCTCCTACTGTCTCTGTACGTTCTCCCTACCTACCAATTAGACTGTAAGCTCTTGGGAGCAGGGACTCCTCTTCCTAAATGTTACTTTTATGTCTGAAGCACTTATTCCCACGATCTGTTATTTGTATTATTTGTTATTTATATGATTCTCACGTGTATTACTGCTGTGAAGCGCTATGTACATTAATGGCACTATATAAATAAAGACATACATACATACAAAGAATCCACAGAAGTTACACCGGGGCGCGAGATTTTAAGTCAGAAGCCCATGTTCTTAAAGGTAGATCCAAAGTGGAAATAATAATGTGGAAGTTGTTTCGGACACTTTAGTGCAGGAGTGGCCACCAACAGGTCAGGTTTTCATGATATCCTTGCTTCAGCACTCATGGCTCAATCAGTGGCTCAGTCATAGACTGAGCCACTGATTGAGCCACCTGTGCTGAAGCAGGGATATTATGAAAACCTGACCTGTTGGTGGCCCTTGAACTTGGGTTGGCCACCCCTGCAATAGAGAGAGGAGACGCCATTAATAGAGAGAGAGAGAGGTATTTATTTAAATACGGTAGGAAGTTGTGTGTCAATATAAATGGGAAAGAATATATAAGTGCATAATAAGTCTAAGATTTAAAAAAAAAAACTAATTCTGACCTTGAGACATAGATGTGTGTTTCACGTCTACCAGACAAGGACCAGACAGGCTGCCCCATTAGTACTGTAAAGTGAAGCTTTGGGAACAACCCGAGCTGCAGCGGTGCCAATCGTATGTCTTATCTTGGGCTGTCATACGGAAGTCCTTGAGAGGCTGAGGAGTAGAAGAGGCTTAACGTAGCAATACCAGCTGCAAAGAATCATCATGTTTATGTCGGGGGGCTCGGGTATCCTCCATCGGTTCAGGAGTACTGGGCTCAAGATGGGCAAGGTTGCCAGGTGTCCAGTATTGAACCGGACTGTCCTGTATTAGGACACACTGTCCTGTAAAAAAAATAGAGGTAATACTGGACATGTATGAGTCCGGTATTACCTCTCTGGACATGTATGAGTCGCTACATTACCCAGCTGCGGGACCAATTCAGGTCGGAGGGAACGGAAGAAGTCCAGCCTCGTAGCAACAGTTCATGCTCTTTCCCCTGCTCGGGGGAAATCCTGCAGGAATCCCTAAGACGGTAGGTCAAGAATGCCAGAGGATGAGTGTAATACAGACTCATACATGTCGGCAGAGAGGGGTAATACGGACGCGACACAGGTTCCAGAGATGTAGGATACTGGACTCACACATGCCAGAGAGGTGATACCAGACTCATACATGTCCAGAGAGGTAATACCAGGACTCATACATGTCAGAGATCGGTAATAGCCAGACTCAAACATGATCCAGCAGAAGGTGAATTACCAGACTCATTACATGTCCGAGAGAGGTAATACCAGACTCATACATGTCCAGAGAGGTATACCAGCACCACTCATACAATGTCCAGAGAGGTAATACCAGACTCATACATGTCCAGAGAGGTAATACATGACTCAACATGTCCAGAGAGGGGTAATACGACTCATACATGTCCAGAGAGGTAATACCAACTCATACATGTCCGAAGGTAATACGATCTAATGTCCAGGATGGTAATACGCCGACTCAAAATGTCCAGAGAGGTAAATACCGGACTCATACATGTCCAGAGAAACGGTTAGATACGGACTTAAGTCCAGAGAGAGATGTATATACCGACTCATAAATGTCCAGAGAGAAGGTAATACCGACTCATAATGTCAGAGAGGAATACGGACTCAACATGTCCAGAGAGTGGTAATACCGGACTCATACATGTCCAGAGAGGTAATACCGGACTCACACATGTCCAGCGATGGGTAATGCCAGACTCATAAATGTCCAGGATGTAATACTGGATCATACATGTCCGAGAGTGTAATACCAAACATCAACATGTCAAGAGAGGTAATACTGGACTCATACATGTCGCAGAAGGTAATACCAGACTCAATAATGCCGAGAAGGTAATACCGGACTCATACATGTCCAGAGAGGTAATACCGACTCACCATGTCCAGAGAGGTAATACCAGGACTCATAAAGTCAGAGAGGATACACATACATGTCCAGAGAGGTAATACCGGACTCATACATGTCCAGAGAGGTAATACCGGACTCATACATGTCCAGAGAGGTAATATCGACTCATACATGTCCAGAGAGGTAATACCAGACTCATACATGTCCAGAGAGGTAATACCAGACTCATACATGTCCAGAGAGGTAATACCAGACTCATACATGTCCAGAGAGGTAATACCGGACTCATACATGTCCAGAGAGGTAATACTGGACTCATACATGTCCAGAGAGGTAATACCAAACTCATACATGTCCAGAGAGGTAATACTGGACTCATACATGTCCAGAGAGGGTAATACCAGACTCATAAATGTCCAGAGAGGTAATACCGGACTCATACAGTCCAGAGAGGTAATACCGGACTCACACATGTCCAGAGAGGTAATACCAGACTCATAAATGTCCAGAGAGGTAATACCGGGATCATACATTCCAGGAGGTAATACCGGGAACTCATACATGTCCAGAAGAGGTAATACCGGACTCATACATGTCCAAGCAGGTAATACTGGACTCATACATGTCCAGAGAGGTAATACCGGACTCATACACCAGGTCCTCCCGCGGCACGCAGGCAGCCTCCCTCCAGGACGCCGATCGCAGCTCCACGTGGGCGCGCGCACGCACGCCGATGCTCCTCTTCTAATGTTGGCCCTGTGGGTATGCCTGGTCACGGGCCCGCAAGCGCAGCTACTCAGAGGCGCGGCCACACGGAGGCACCCCAACCCCTAAAAGCACAGCACCTAAACCATTGCTGCAATCAAATGCAGCCTAACTACAGGCGTTATTGCTCCTCCCCTGGGAGTCATGCTGGACCTATCCCAGCCGCCGCCTGGCCCTTCCACACACCCCCACCTTGCTGCGCGTGCCATTGGACCTCTCTCTATATATACCCTCCAGTTTCACTAACTCGTCGGCTGAGCATAGAACCAGTTGCTCTCATCACTCTCGCCTCCTAGTCCTGTCTTGTCTTGTCTTGCAGTCTTCCTTGTGTACCGACCGGTCCTCTACGACTCTCCGCACCTCTGGCATCCCGAACATCGGCAAACGGTAAAACGATTACGTCTCTCTCTCTACCCCGGACTTGGCTAACAGCACCCACTACCATCCGTACCTCTCCGCCCCGACTCGGACTCCCAGACCACTCTACTCTCAAGACGTGCCCTCGTGGCTGGGGGTGGCGTATATCCTATCCACCTCAGCACCGCGGTCCCGCCTCGTTTGTGGTGAGCACGACCTGACATTATGCTCAGCCCAACAAAACATGGACCCCCCGTGAGGTGGAGCGTACTTTACTTCCCACTCGAATCTCTTCGCCAGGCTAGAGACTTATCTGGAACAAAATGATAGGCGGATGGATTTGCTTCAGCAGAGCCTTCATTCCCTTACCGTCAAGCCCGAGCTTCCAGTCTTGGGACCTTCACCAATGGCGTCAACGTCCTCCGCAACGGTCTTTGCATCTCCTCCACCTGCTATGGAACCCCGAATTCCGACCCCCAACCGCTATGCTGCTCTCTAACCCCGGACTTGGCTAACAGCACCCTCTACCATCCGTACCTGCTGTGGGTGGCATTATATCCTATCCCACCTCAGCACCACGGTCCCGCCTCGTTTGTGGTGAGCTCGACCTGACATCCAGAGAGGTAATACCGGACTCATACATGTCCAGAGAGGTAATACCAGACTCATACATGTCCAGAGAGGTAATACCAGACTCATACATGTCCAGAGAGGTAATACCAGACTCATACATGTCCAGAGAGGTAATACCAGACTCATACATGTCCAGAGAGGTAATACCGTCTACATTACCAGAGAGGTAATACCGGA
The DNA here is from genome assembly GCA_036426205.1 of Ascaphus truei. Taxonomy (NCBI): domain Eukaryota; kingdom Metazoa; phylum Chordata; class Amphibia; order Anura; family Ascaphidae; genus Ascaphus; species Ascaphus truei. Next base: position 59,248 of record WSYH01003056.1, read on the forward strand.
CTCATACATGTCCAGAGAGGTAAATACTGGACTCATACATGTCCAGAGAGGTAATACCAGACCTATAATGTCCTAGAGAGAGAAGGTAATAATACCAGAGACTCATACATGTCCAGAGAAGGAGTTAATACCAGACTCATACATGTCCAGAGAGGTAATACCAACTCATACATGTCCGAGAAGGTAATACCCGACTCATACATGTCCAGAGAGTAAGAAGGTGAATACCGTACTCCAACATGTCCAAGAGAGGTAATACCGGACTCATACATGTCCAGAGAGGTAATACCGAGACCAGGAGTTACATGGTGCACAGATTATAATGAGATGTATCACATTCTGCGTCTCTGCCCCAGCTTGCTCCTTGGGGAGAGTCAGTAGGAGGAGTTGGGGGAGTTACATGGTGCACAGATTATAATGAGATGTATCACATTCTGTGTCTCTGCCCCAGCATGCACCTTGGGGAGAGTCAGTAGGAGGAGTTGGGAGGAGTTACATGGTGCACAGATTATAATGAGATGTATCACATTTCATATAGCGCCTTCTCCCAATGGGACTCAAGGCGCGTCACAGTTACAGTGCAGTACGCGGTACGCAGCACATAGGAATGTTTGCAGACAGATGAGATTACAATCTGTTTTTGGTACCGTACTCTCCCTTACTGAGAGTAGTGAGAATAGTTAGTGATCTGTAGAGCGACAATATGGCGGACAGGTTAATTGCCCGAGGGTATAACAGAGGCGATGTTAGCAAACAGGTCAGGAATGTGCTGCCTGGAACAGGGAACTTCTCCTTCACACCCGCTATAAGGAGATAGGTGAGGCCAGCGATGGTCACCTTCTCAACATGATCTCACTGCGTTAAGTGTTTAGTTAATACATATTGGCATTTATTGGCCAGGGATCCGAGGCTCAGAAAATATACATGCAATAAACCTATTTTTGTCCTCAAACATAACCAGAGCCTAAGGGACATATTGGTTCACACGGATCCAGTCGATAAGTGTGCCTCAGTTACTAAGTTACTGTATTGCCTTTCATCACGTGGGGCAGACTCTGCTTCCTATTTAGCCACAGACACAACCTAACACTGCTGGAATCAGTTATACCGGCGCTGTGGGCTGAATATGGGCTTTTTTTTGCAGTTGAACACTCATTTACACCCCCATGTATACTATTAGCAATCATTTCCAATAACACCTACAGTACTATAGGCTGTTACAAGAAATTAATTCGGATTGCCTAAATGTGCACCGTTGGCAGTGTATTCACTCATATGCCCTCGCATTGTTTTAACCACGTCTGCCCAATGCAGCTGTGGTTATTCTCTAGTTCACGTTAATAGTTTTACCATATGGGTCATTACAATAGCTTGCATAGCTAGTTATTAGCAGCACTTTATGATTCCAAGTGCGGCTACCTATTCATGATCAGGTCTCACAATTTGGTGCTAGCCCTCACTAGCCTAATGTAGGGGGTTTCTCCCACCCTGTGGGGGCATAGGACATAAGGATACTCATAGCCGTGTGACTGCCGGTACTATGGCTCGGTCAGCTCTGCTAAGTTTGGTCAGTTTGCGTTTGTTGGCCTAGCCTGGTAAAACCCAAAACAGCGGTTCATGTGTGGGGGTCTCATGGTAAAGAATGGTTAGTTAGACCTGTGGGTATGACTATACCCAACTAATCTCCCCAACTCTTCTCCTGAGGGCCTCGGTGGTCTCTTCTGGAGAGAACTCACCTCCTCCCACCAGTTATCTACTGCGTCCCCGTCCATTAGCAGGAACCGGGTCCGGTTCATAGTGGGGACAAAACCTTGAAACATTGGGTCCCACCACTGTAGTACCTTCCCTATTGATGCGGCACCTTGTGATATATCAGACCCAGAGTCCACCTTAGAAGATACCCCTGATGTCTCGGATCTTAATGAGGCAGTAGACTTCCCTCCAAAAGATATCACACTTGCTGGCGATATTTCTCCATCAGAGCAATCATCAAAGTCCACACAGTCTTTGCAGTCCTGAGAGGGTTTAGGGACTTCCTTGCTTTTCTGTGCCCGGGTGATAAGAGTCTTTGACCCAGCAACAAGTTGGGGATGGGCAAAGGCAGCAGGGGTTAAGGCCTTAGGCTATTCAATGCATTAGGTCAAGTCCATTTGTTTGGGCCTACCCCGGCCTGCTACGAGCTGCACATTGTAATTGTCTGGGTCTGCAGGGATCCTGCGACCCCGACCCCTGATTTGGCCATATTAACTTTGTATTGTGCTCTGACAAGGCGGTACTCACCGGAGCGGGTATAGACAGGTCCTCGTCCGCACCGGCGGTCGCATCTAGAATAACATCAGCATCAGCTGCTGATCCCACGGGATCCGTGTAGATGTCCGGATCCGGTACTGGAAATGCTTCAACATCCAGTCGCACCGGAAGGGTGTTGCTGTCCTGCGCGTTGGAGGAAGTACTGGCCGGTACCTCCTCACCAGATACCTCTGCTGGAGCCTGTAACACAGAATCAGGTTGGTTCTCACCGCTCCGCTGGCTCTGGATGGTCACATCATCCTCTGGTCCGGAAGCAGGTACAGCCGTCGCCTTGCCACGGGCATGGCGCACCTCCGCTGCTTGGGCCGCACCAATGCTCGCCAAGACGTCATCTGGATGGGACTCCACTATCGATCAGCTATGCAGGTGGGTGGTTCCTCCGCAGCTTCGCTGGGGTGATGTGCCAGCGCAGCACCATGGATCGCCGTCCCCTGCTGTCGTCATCTGATTAGGGTAGGGACACCTCAGCAGGGGACAAGTACAAAAGCACTTTGCCGTCCCGGTGGCTAACGTCAGGCAGCAGTCCCACTCCTGCGCCACCAGCGGAAGCTCCCCAGACTCTTCCTGGGCAGTCACCTTACCCGGTGGGTCTTGTTTGGGTTCCGGTTCCGGAACCAGGGCACACGGGCCTTCTGGAGCGTCTGCTTCCAAGGCCTCAATCCAGGCCGCCCTAATCCGCAAGAAGGCCGCCTCTGGGTTTCGTCTCAGTGTAGTCAGCAGCAGCACCGTGGGCAATAGAAAGGAGGCCTCACACCGAGGGCACGTAGCTGTTAGACTGGCGTCTCCTCCGGGGAAGTCATAGCAGGGGCAGAGGCATTTTAGAAAACACCCACCGGCCTCCGCCTACCTCCACTACCAGGAAGCCTCCTGGTAACTTGTGCTGGGGAATCTTACACTCTGACATGGTGGTGTAGAACTGGGCGAGGACACTCAGCAATAACAACAGTTCAGTAAGAGTAGTGGAAACAGCTCCTTAAGTTGCTGCAGTACATGGATAGCTGAGAATATACCCCAGGCTAGGCAAAACCCCTTCCAGTACACTGCACACGTTGACAGTTAACATGAGTACACTGTGGCTCCCTGTGCATCAGCTGCTAGCAGTATAGTGATAGTTCCTCAGGCAGAGGTTCTTGGCACCCGCGGATCGGGCACCCCTCCTTAGACACTACCCAGCAATAATTTAACACCACCCCGTCTGGCCCTGACCCTTTCTAGAGGTTCCTGTGCTCCTGGCAACCAACCCCCCCCCTCCAGGCATCCTACACGTATCAGTCCCCAGGGTGACTTAGAACCAGAGTAATAGCAATAATGTTTACCGCATAAGGGTACGACCAGGCTGCATGTCCCTGGTGGGGAAGTTGGGCCCTTGCTATGGTAGACAAGAGTCACGAGGTGCGGCACAGCCAATAGGGCTGCAGGCTTAACTGAGCAGGAGAAAGGATACATTTGGCACGCTCCAGGGACCACGTCAGTCGGAGCTGGGATGCCATTAGGGTAAGAGTTATGTGCATGTGTCTGTGGCACCTGCACTAGGCCAGGTATCCCCTGCTAGGCCCCAGGTACAGTAGGCATCGATTCCCTGTGTAGCTTGTGGTTGCTGCAGGGACAGACCCATAGATAGGGAAACAAAACATAGGGACAAAGCCAGGACGTGACTGCATCCTGCCCCAGGGTGATCTAGGACCAGATAATCCATCTGAGACCACAGAGACTTTTAAAAGGTGGTACCATCCACGTGGGACCCACCCAACGTGGAGACCGAGGCTTCACGGAGGACATTCTTGGATCCGTGGATCCCATCATTGTGACATCAGGGCGCCCGGGTGTGGGATAACCCGGCAGGTACCCAACTCTTCATGTGCACCAACAAACACTTTAGTGGGCAGCGCTATATCACACATTGGGTTGGGTATTACTTTGTGGACACCGGGGTGGTTGGTTGCCCAAGGGCCCCCCCCCCAGTACTTTGGGGACTGTGACTTCAGGGAGGGAACGGAGTATTGGAGGGTTCGACTGTGCGTGGCCTGGTTAGTGGGACTGTATATATATTCTTTATGTTGCCTGCAGTAAACCTGTTATATTATACTGGTGTGTTTTTATTATATTGTCTTGCACTGGGCTATCCCACTCAGTTAGGATCCCGCACAGGTGGAGGCGCTGTCGTCGGATCAGGTACACCCCAGGCTGCCAGTAGCGCAGGCTATGACCTCCTGTGAGCCGCAGGTAAAGCAGCACATACACACTAGCCACCATATCTCCCAGGGGGTGGGGACAGCGCTACACGCAGAATGTCACAAAGGGTTCCGTAACCAAAAAAGGTTGGAAACCACTGGTATAGAGATACTCTGTACCCCCTGCACCTGTGTCTGCTGGGACAGGGTATTTATTATCATGCTCCTTATCCAAAAAAAATAACAGTGGTAGTAACACGCAGTGCTCCTGAGAGGAGCGGCTCAGTGAGTAAAGACACTGACTGGCACTGAGTGTGAGGCAGGGGAACCTGGTTAAATTCCCGGTGTCGGCTCCTTGTGACCTTGGGCAAGTCACTTTATCTCCCTGTGCCTCAGGCACCAAACACATAGATTGTAAGCTCCACGGGGCAGGGACCTGTGCCTGCAAAATGTCTCTGTAAAGCGCTACGTAAAACTGGCAGCGCTATACAAGAACATGCTGTTATTATTATTATGCTGCGGTCAGGCGGAAGCAGGTACAGTGTTGGCGTGTTAGTGTCGAGCTCCGGGGAATGTAATCTTGATCACAGAAAGGAAACAAAACTGCTCTGAAACAGAATAGACCGATGTTAGCAGCTGCATCTTCTCTAACGGAAAAGCACACTCTTATCTTTCTTGGTATTTCGTGCAAACAAATCCCATAACCTTGATATATGCAGTGCTGTGTTTCATGTAAACATACATTGTGCGTAATGATCTACCCCTGGGGCTTATGGGGGACTTTCTCTTCGACAGATCAAACTCTTTGCTGTGCAGACTGGCACTGCAGGGTTTAGGTCACCAGTGGTGACACAGTCACTACCTTATTATTTTTACACCTGTGGAATTGCTATTTTACATTTTCTGCGCCCCCAGCTTACAACTTCACTTCTTTTTATACAGCCCAGAGATATACCTGAGATCTCACTATTATACAGCCCAGAGATATACCTGAGATCTCACTATTATACAGCACATAGATATACCTGAGATCTCACTATTATACAGCCCAGAGATATACCTGAGATCTCACTATTATACAGCCCAGAGATATATCTGAGATCTCACTATTATACAGCCCAGAGATATACCTGAGATCTCACTATTATACAGCCCAGAGATATACCTGAGTTCTCACTATTATACCGCCCAGAAATATACCTGAGATCTCACTATTATACAGCCCAGAAATATACCTGAGATCTCACTATTATACAGCCCAGAAATATACCTGAGATCTCACTATTATACCGCCCAGAGATCTACCTGAGATCTCACTATTATACCGCCCAGAAATATACCTAGATCTCAACTTTATACCGCCCAGAGATATACCTGGAGCTCACTATTTACGCCCAGAATATACCTGAGTATCTCACTATTATACAGCCCAGTGAATACCTGAGATCTCACTAATTATACAGCCCAGAATATACCTGAGATCTCACTATTATACAGCCCAAAATATACCTGATACCTCACTATATACCAGCCCAGAATATACCTGAGATCTCACTATTATACAGCCCAGAAATACCTGAAATCTCATATTATCCAGCCCAGAGACATACCTGAGATCTCACTATTATACAGCCCAAGGATAACCTGAGATCTCACTATTATACAGCCCGAGAAATATACCTGAGATCTCACTATTATACAGCCAGAAATACTGAATCTCACTATTATACCAGCCCAGAAATATACCTGAGACTCACTTTATACCGCCCAGAAATATACCTGAGATCTCACTATTATCAGCCCAGAAATATACCTGAGATCTCACTATATACAGCCCAAGATCTACCTGAGTCTCACTATTTAACCGCCCAGAATATACCGGACGATCTCACTATTATACAGCCCAGAGATATACCTGAGCTATCTCACTATTATACAGCCCAGAGATATACCTGAGTATCTCACTATTATACAGCCCGAAAATATTACCTGAGATCTCACTATTATACAGCCCAGAAATATACCTAGACTCACTATTATACCGCCCAGAATATACCTGAGATCTCACTATTATACATCCCAGAAATATACCTGAGATCTCACTATTATACCGCCCGGAGATCTACCTGAGATCTCACTATTATACAGCCCAGAAATATACCTGAGATCTCACTATTATACAGCCCAGAGAAATACCTGAGATCTCACTATTATACACCCAGAATATACCTGAGATCTCACTATTATACAGCCCAGATATAACCTGAGATCTCCTACTTATACCGCCAGAAATAACCGGAGATCTCACTATTATAAACGCCCAGAGATATACCTAAGATCTCACTATTAACGCCCAGATATATACCTGAGATCTCACTATTATACCGCCCAGAATATACCTGAGATCTCACTATTATACAGCCCAGAATATACCTGAGAGTATCACTATTATAACGCCCGGAATATACCTGAGTGTCACTATTATACCGCCCAGAGATATACCTGAGATGTCACTATTATACACGCCCAGAAATATAACCTAGAGATCTCACTATATACAGCCCCAGAGATATACCTGAGATCTCTCTATTATACAGCCAGAATATGACCTGATATACTCACTATTATACCGCCCAGAAATATACCTGAGATCTCACTATTATACAGCCACAAAGAAAATACCTGAGATCTCACTATTATAACGCCCAGAATCTACCTGAGATCTCACTATTATACAGCCCAGAGATATACCTGAGATCTCACTATTATACAGCCCAGAAATATACCTGAGATATCACTATTATACAGCCCAGAAATATACCTGAGATCTCACTATTATACAGCCCAGAGATATACCTGAGATCTCACTATTATAGAGCCCAAAAATATACCTGAGATCTCACTATTAAACAGCCCAGAAATATACCTGAGATCTCACTATTACACAGCCCAGAGATATACCTGAGATCTCACTATTATACAGCCCAGAGATATACCTGAGATCTCACTATTATACAGCTCAGAGACATACCTGAGATCTCACTATTATACAGCCCAGAAATATACCTGAGATCTCACTATTATACAGCCCAGAAATATTACCGAGATCTCCTTTATCAGCCCAAATATAACCTGAGATCCACTATATTAAGCCCAAAGATCTACCTGAGTCTCACTATTGTAACCGCCAGAATATACCGGAGATCTCACTATTATACAAGCCCAGAGATATACCTGACTGATCTCACTATTATACAGCCCAGAGATATACTGAGTCTCACTATTATACAGCCCGAAAATATACCTGAGATCTCACTATTATACAGCCCAGAAATATACCTAGACTCACTATATATACCGCCCAGAATATACCTGAGATCTCACTATTATACACCCAGAAATATACCTGAGATCTCACTATTATACCCGCCCGAGAGATCTACCTGAGATCTCACTATTATACAGCCCAGAAATATACCTGAGATCTCACTATTAAGCCCAGAGAAATACCTGAGATCTCACATTATACACCCAGAAATATACTGAGATCTCACTATTATACAGCCCAGATATACCTGAGATCTCACTCACTTATACCGCCAGAAATAACCGAGATCTCACTATTATAACGCCCAGAGATATACCTGAGATCTCACTATTATACCGCCCAGATATATACCTGAGATCTCACTATTATACCGCCCGAGATATACCTGAGATCTCACTATTATACAGCCCAGAATATACCTGAGATTTCACTATTATAACCGCCCGGAATACCTGAGTCACTATTAACGCCCAGAGATATACCTGAGATGTCTCACTATTATACAGCCCAGAAATATAACCTTAGATCTCACTATATACAACAGCCCAGAGATATACCTGAGATCTCCTATTATACAGCCAGAATATACCTGAGATCTCACTATTATACCGCCCAGAAATATACCTGAGATCTCACTATTATACAGCCCAAAGAAATATACCTGAGATCTCACTATTATAACGCCCAGAATTACCTGAGATCTCACTATTATACAGCCCAAGATATACCTGAGTCTCACTATTATACAGCCCAAATATACCTGAGATTCACTATTATACAGCCCAGAAATATACCTGAGATCTCACTATTATACCCCCGAAGATATACCTGAGATCTCACTATTATACAGCCCGAAATATACCGAGATCTCACATATACAGCCCAGAAATTACCTGAGATCTCACTATTATACAGCCCAGAGATATACCTGAGATCTCACTATATAAGCCCCAAATATACCTGAGATCTCACTATGTAACAGCCAGAATATACCTGATATCTCACTTATTACAGCCAGAATTACCTGAGATCTCACTATAATACAGCCCAGAAATACCTGAGATCTCACTATATACAGCTCGAGAATATACCTGAGACCACTATTATACAGCCCAGAAATATACCTGAGATCTCACTTTATTATACAGCCCAGAAATATACCTGATATCCTCACTATTTATCAGCCCAGAGTATACCTAAGATCTCACTATTATAACATGCCCAGAATCTACCTGAGATCTCACTATTATACCGCCCAGAGATCTACCTGAGATCTCACTATTATACCGCCCAGAAATATACCTAAAAAAACCTCGAGGTAACCCCCTAGGATAGTGTATTAGGGATATGGTTCAAATCATTTTTTATTTCTAACAAGATAAAAATAATGGGGCACAAAAGTTGTTAAAAACGCATGGGACATAGAACAATGAAGGTATAGTCTAGTGTAGTATAGATCACTCAAAGTGGAACAATATTAGTGCTGCTATTAGCAGCAATCAATACAATATTGTTCCTATTGCCCTGTAAATTAAATTGGGCACTCACCAAAGTATTGTTCAGACTGCCCTGTAATTTAACTACAACAATGCAAATGTGAATATTAGGTCTCTTAAGTGTCCCAGCATCTAGATAAAGAGGGGGCTTTTTGGAGCCATATATAAATTCCAAATAGTCTTTATAGATTCAAGTGAGCAAGGGCTGAATGTAAAAACCCTTTTAGATCCAGTTATGAGTATTGTCAGGCTGATGCAGTTGCAGAGTATGGGATAAACAGTGGACGGCCAGGATAGGGAAGGTAGGTATTCCCTGATAGAATGGAGGTTAGTAAGGCTGAGTCCATAGTGACTCAGCCCGTGCGGAGGCGCGCTGAGGCTGAGGGAAAGCGGGTGCTTTTCCTGGCCTTGGTTAGCTCGCCGTCCGGGGGCGTGTCGGGGGGCGCGGCCAGTGACGTCACGGAGCTGGTTTGCCCTCATTGGGCGAACCGCTCACGTGACCGGCCCTGCGCTCCCGTGAGCGCGCAAATGTAAAATTTTACTAAGACCTACGCTTCCGCACGCTTGCGGAAGCGTGCGCGAGCCCCTGCTAAAGTCGCTCTCATTGCGGCTGCAGGGGCTCACTGGTAAGTGAGAGCGCGCCTCAGCACGGGTCAGCGCCTAAGCCCGATGCCTTACTCTGCAGCAGCACAGTCCTGGTAGTATACTTGCCTCTGACTCTGCTTAGGTACCTAGAAGTCAGACAGGTAGGGAGGGAAGTATCTCTCAACTCTCCCTACACTGGTAGCTGGCCGTCCAGGAAAGGAGAAGTGCCGGTAGGGGATTTAGCCGGCCATCTGACACAGAGAAGAGCCGGGCTCGGGGATTCCTTAATACCAGACGAGTGCTTGTGTGGAGGATCGCCAGACTGTCCGCATAGGCGGCAGACAGTATGTCATGAGTAGTGACGTCAGCGGACTGCCCTCACCCCCCGGAGGTTTACTAGGTAAACCCGTAGCCCAGAGATACCTGGTAAAAACCTGAAGTCTCCGGGTGAAACCCGGAGTGGTGGCAACCCCGAATAAGGTGAGTTTGAGTGTGAGGGATAGCGCTTCCCTGTGTTGGGGCCCGGTGGTGCCCATAATATACTACCTCCCTGATCATAGACCTGATCAGGATAATCCTTAGTAATCAGCAACTCCGCAACTTGGTCCCACGGCGCGGTGCGCTGCTCCTTGCAGGAATGATTACACCATCTGACTCCTCTGGGGAGGGATCCCCAGCCGGATGATCCTTTAAGAGCAGTCTCTGCTATGGAGTCAGATATCCTTCCAGCTATCAAGCTGCACTGGCATTCATGCAATGTCCTGCAGCATCTCTCTCTCTGTGAGTATAGTGAAGGAGTCCCTAGCTTAAGGCCTTTCCCTATCTCATGCACTCAATTCTCTACAGTGTCTCATGGGACTAACTGGGCCCTGGGGGTATACCTCTAGCCTAGTCCCTGCATGCAGAAGATCTCTTACTGTAGATTCTGTCTGATCCTCGACTCTGGCAGGTCACCAGTGATAATGTATATGTCAGGGGGTGGACTCCATTTTGTCTGCTGTACACATTCTATACTAACACTGCCATTAAGTTTTATTATGTTGGTGACTGACCTTTTGTCCAATTAATGTTGGCAGAGCTCCTGGACTATGTATGTTCAGACATAGTTTCGGAATGAAAAACGGGACGTTTTAGCCAAGGATGCATAGTCTAAATTTATGTACTGTCTCAGCACTTCAAGCAAGAATTATGATTTCGCTCAAGACTGAGCTAACTGTAACTTTCCAGATAAGCATGTAATGAGGGAAGTAAGCTTTGCACGTATACACGTATACACTCACAGCCTGACTGTGACTATTAATAAACAGGAGAGGTTTTTGACAACGATCATTGGTGTCCGACTCAATTACTTGCTCCTCCGAGCTGCTCATATCTTTTCCTGTTCAGCGCCTTAAGAGTGGTAAAGGCCTCCCAGGGGGGTGTAATCTGTCCGAGTAACGGAGAAGATTCCTACTTATGATGAAGTAGAGAATAAATTTACAACCATGTGCAACTGGCACTGGTGATATAACATACACTGTGCATACTATAGAAAACACCCCCCTTCACAATTAGGGGCCTCTCTTGCAGCAGCCAAAGCCAACTACTGTGGCTACACTGCAAAGCAACACTGTCTCAGCTAGCTATCCTGCTCAGCTAAAGTGGCAGCAGGCCTATCTTGGGTCTGTCCCTAGCTGCAGCAACGCCTGGTGACTCAGGGCTATCTGGGGCCTGGGGAGGGTACTCTGGCCTAGTGCATTGGTCACTGACCCTGCACACCTACCTCCTCCCCTGTCTGCCTCCCATCCCTGAGTGACTTCCTTCCTGCAAGCCTGCTAATATCCCTAACTAGATCCTCCCCTTAACGGGAGGATTCCTCAGCCCTATTGGCTAAGCTAAAACATCTGACTGCCTGCAGCTATGCCTCCTGGGAACTGTAGTTCCCAAGGAGGCTCCTGCCTATGGAGACCGCGTGGGCGCCTCTCTAATGGCCGCCTACCTTTCTCTATCTGCGCCTGCGCTATCCTAATGGCCGCCGTGCCACTTTCCTGCGCATGGGCAACCTCTAGGGGGCCTTCCTGCCTCTCTATATTCCCCTGCGGTTTCTCTGCCACCTCTAAGATGGCCGAAGCAACTCCTGGCACTCTGCTGCGCTTGTGCGGCCATTTTGCCACACCCAAGATGGCCGTCACACTCGTCCGCGCATGCGGCACCAACCAGTGGAGAGCCGCCGGAGCCTCCTTGCGCCTATTGGTGCCAGCTATCTCGCCGCACCGCCTTCACTGACCGCGCGGCACCTAAAGGGAGATATGGGGGCTTGCGAGGAAGCGTACCATAGCCGGGGACCCGCGCTGGTAAATGGACTAGGGCCATACAAGGCCATTTTCAAACAATTTAAAGTCCATAATTCTACAGTAAGAAAGATTATTCAAAAGTGGAAAACATTCAAGACAGTTGCCAATCTTCCCAGGAGTGGACGTCCCAGCAAATTCACCCCAGGTCAGACCGTGCAATGCTGAGAGAAATTGCAAAAAAAACAAGAGTTACATCTCAGACTCTACAGGCCTCAGTTAGCATGTTAAATGTTAAAGTTCATGACAGTACAATTTAAAAAAACTGAACAAGTATGGTATGTTTGGAAGGGTTGCCAGGAGAAAGCCTCTTCTCTTTAAAAAGAACATGGCAGCACGGCTTAGGTTTGCAAAGTTGCATCTGAATAAACCACAAGACTTCTAGAACAATGTCCTTTGGACAGACGAGACCAAAGTGGAGATGATTGGCTATAATGCACAGCGCTACATTTGTCGAAAACCAAACACAGCATATCAGCACAAACACCTCATACCAACTGTCAAGCACGGTGGTGGAGGGGTTATGATTTGGGCTCGTTTTGCAGCCACAGGTCCTGGGAACCTTTCAGTCATTGAGTCGACCATGAACTCCTCTGTATACCAAAGTATTCTAGAGTCAAATGTGAGGCCATCTGTCCGACAGCTAAAGCTTGGCCGAAATTGGGTCATGCAACAGGACAATGATCCCAAGCACACCAGCAAATCTACAACAGAATGGCTGAAAAAGAAAAGAATCAAGTTGTTGCAATGGCCCAGTCAAAGTCCAGACCTCAACCCGATTGAAATGCTGTGGCTGGACCTTAAGAGAGCTGTGCATAAACAAATGTCCACAAACCTCAATGAACTGAAGCAACGTTGTAAAGAAGAGTGGGCCAAAATTCATCCACAACGATGTGAGAGACTGGTAAAGTCATACAGAAAATGATTACGTCAAGTTATTGCTGCTAAAGGTGGTTCTACAAGTTATTGAAGCATAAGGTGTACTTAGTTTCTTACACATAGCTTCTCCATTTGGCTTTATTTTTGTTAAATAAATCATGACACGGTATAATATGTCATGTGTTGTTGTTCATCTGAGGTTGTATTTACCTAATTTTAAGGCCTGCTAAGGAACAGATGATTGTTATTATGTCCTGATATGAAAAACCATAGAATTCAAAGAGGGTGTACTTTCTTTTTCACACCACTGTAACAGGGTATGTTCCATAAGTACCTAACAGCTTGGTTGCTGTTAGTGAGGAGTAGGTAGGTAGCTGGGTAACAGTTAGAAGGGGAAGCAGGGGCAATAGGGAGAGGCAGGTCGTTTCTGAGCTGACACATCCCAATAGATTTGCCATGCTGAGTGAAGATATTGGGAAACCGGGACAGAAATGGCAAGGCTGGGGGAGACTAATTCCTCTAGCAGCCATGGGAATAGTTCCTCCAGCACAGTGGGACTCAGGATGCTCAGATACAAAGAAAGATTGTGGTGGTAGGGGACTCCATTATTAGGAAGGTAGATAGGGCAATCTGTTGCCGTGACAGCATGAACCGATTGTTGTCTCCCGGGTGCTCGGGTTCGGCACATTGCGGATCGGGAAGACAGATTGTTGGGAGGAGCTGGGATTGACCCGGCGGTCTTGCTACACGTTGGCACCAATGACAAAGTTAGAGAAAGATGGAGGGTCCTAAAAAATGATTTCAGGGATCTAGGCCAAAATCTTAAAGGCAAGGACCTCCAAGGTAGTATTTTCTGAAATACTACCAGTGCCATGCGCTACCGCAGGGAGACAGTCAGAGATCAGGGAGGTCAATGCATGGCTAAGAAAGTGGTGCAGGAAGGAGGGTTTGTTTTTTTTAGAGCACTGGGACTCCTTTTCTGAGAGGTGCCATCTATATTCTAGGGACGGATTGCACCTCAATGAAGAGGGATCTTCTGTGCTAGGGGGGAGAATGCTAAAAAGGTTGGAGGAGATTTTAAACTAGGATGGAGGGGGGAGGGGAATGAAATCAATAAACTAAATAGAATAGACGAGGATACAAGGGGTATGGAGGTAGAATGGGGGCAAGTGCGAGTTTGACAAGCAGTGAGACACCCATAGTAA
>WSYH01003057.1:0-64364 GCA_036426205.1 Ascaphus truei
GTTCAGAGTGCAGAGGCCAACTTGAGATGGCTCCGCACGACATAGCGTGGGACTACAAGTCCCAGGATCATCTGGGGGGAGGGAAATACCACATGGGGCTAGCCAGGCAATAGGAGTCGCGCAGGCAGGAGGAAAGGGATATCCTCTGTGCACGAATTCCCTACAAGGCAGTTGGACAGAGGGTGGCAAGAGAGCAGATAGTGTCCAGGGTGCAGTGCCCCTGGACAAGGCCTAGGCTTTCACCTTAGGGTGACTCAGAGAGGGGTGTTGTAGGGAAGGCCCCAGATAGGGACATTTCCCTTTATGTGATACTGTTGCACCGGGGACCAGACGGCCATGTGGTGCCCTGTGGCCACGGGACATTCCGGTGATAAAATCCAGCTGGAGCTCACTCCGCGACGCAGATCAGGACCCTAAGGAGTGAGGGGATTGGTGTCAGAGGCCCCGCTGTGTGGGACCTGACTGTTCCTTACTCCACCTGGAGTTCCCAGGAAGGTATTCACGTTCACCAACGGTTCACACGGGATAGCGCTATCTCACATTTGGGTGGGACTTGCTGGGAAGGACACCAGGGTTATTGGTGCCACCGCACCCTCAGTACTTTGGGGGAACCACCACGTGTTGGGGTATTGGGTGTATGCTGGGAGTAATTGTTGTTATTGCATGTGTGTTCAGTAAACGTTAGTTATATACCTTGTGTGTGTGTATTATTCATTATTGTGATTGGTTCCTGTAAGGGGTTATCCTGCCACGCTGGGATCCCTCATAGGTGGAGGCGCTGCACGCAAGGAGAAAAAACTCACCACAGGCTCCCAGAGGCGAAGGCGAAGGCTACAGCAGCATACGTAGTCACCCACAGGCATAGGGAAAGGGGGCTACTGTACACACTAATATAAATATATATGTATATATATATATATATATATATATTATTTTTTTTCTGCATGTGCATATGTAGCGCCGCTGCGATGACGTCACCGGATCGCTCTGCAGCTCTGCAGTTTCTGGTATAATTGAGGCCTAACACTTACTGGAAATCAGCAACGGCTAATTATGGAACGTTAAATGATGTTTTCTTTCAGAAAAAAAACATTAATTATAACAGCCGTTAGAGATAATGACATGCGGGAGGAGGACGAGGAGTACCCATTGATTTATATACCTCCCAAGACATTTATCTATACAATATGTGGAGAGACAACTCTTAACACACCTGAGATACCTGGAAACAGCCTCATTTGAACGTAACACCCCTCCCCCTTCCCCCCCAAGGGAGATCTGTTGGTATTGGTAGTGTTATGGTGCGATGGTGCTCACCTGTGGGCTCCCAGGAGATCTGAGTCTCCGCAGTGTTGGTATAGGAAGTAGACAACAGTAGAGGCTTTCAAGATGATGCAACACCTCCATCCTGCAGGGCTCTGCCAGAGACGGGGTTTCATCCCTTCAGGAACCTTTTTAGTAACTCAGCCACAGAACAGGAACAGTACAACAGGGTTTATAGCTGGACCAGCTCATATAGTTCCTTATTCATATTACTCCCACGCAAGAGAGGTACAATCCCACCGATGTTCACAGGACATATCCCTCGCTGCTCGCATCTTGCATCAATGGTCAGAGCCTGGCTCGCAGGACCCTTCCCTTGACTGGCCCCCAGGAGCTTGAGGCCCCTGGGCTAGTCCTTACCCCCTCACACCCTGATGGAGCAAGGTAGAATCCAGCCTACTTCCTAAGGAGCAGGCTACATTGGAACTCACATAGAACATACTACATTTGGAAGGATGTCATGTTTTGTACCAGGGGAGAGTCCCACTCCTAAGCTCTGGTAACTGGGCAGCACTCCTCCAGTGAGCCCAGCCCCCTGGCACATGCTCCAACGGTTTCCAGACTGCATCTGGAAACTGCAACAAATTAACTCTCGGATGGAGAGACTCATATGCTTGCCACGTGAGAGGGATTTAACCCCAACACTGCCTGCTCTTACCAGGACTTATAATGTCAGGGCTACATGAATATGCTAGGTATATTTAAATTAGCATATTTCCCAGGTACCTCAGGATTTGTTCACCGGTATCTCTCCACGTTACATAGATAAGTAGATAGATAGTAGAGTCCTCCTTCCCACCACCACCACATTGTTTTGACTCTTTTTCAGTGTCTGGGTGGGAGTCAGACATACAGAACTTACCGCCATGTTATTGGAAGCTAATGACATGTTACGCAACAATAATGTGACATTGTTAAGCTCATGCTAAGATTTATATTTGTGGATATGCATTAACCACAGTGAAAATAATGTCTGCTATTGTTTATGTAATGTCACAAGAATTGTGTAGCTATAAATAGGGGTTTCCTCTATCCCTTTCTCACCTTTAGAGGGTCAACAAGAGAATGGGGAGGGGGCTAATAAATACATGAATTGGAAAACTAATATATATATATATGAAAAGAAAAAATATATTGAGGTGGGGTCCCCCAATTAACTAGTGCTGCAGAGCATTTATACCCACTCAAGAAAAATGAATCACTGCAACCAGGTCACATAATCTCTTTAGTGCATGTTTGGAGCTTTAAGCTTTAACCCCTAAATGGAACACGGTCTAGCAAGGACAAAGAGAGTTGTCTGGGGGTAGTCCTAGGACCCTCCCAGACCTCTCATAAATGTCCTGCAATGAAATAAACCAGTGAACCTGGGGAAGCTCCCAATTAAATGGTAAAGTACTCACATGTGTCCTTATGTGTGACCGGGTCTGTGTGCTCCTTTGCTGAGTACAGACGAGACGAAATCACCTTGTGCCAATGGGGAAAGGTGAATCAGCGGGCACTACAATGCAGGAAAAAGCTGCGGAGGCTGGACTGTGCTGGAAAATGTTTCTTTATTCAGGCATGGATAAAAACGGGAGACATACCCCTGCGCCTCTAACGCGTTTCACCCACAGATTGGGCTTTCTTGGGAGTATTTCTAGTGAAATCCCATGCACTTAATTCACATCTCCCTAGTCAAGCATTTCTCTCAGCCCCAAAACATATAGCATGAAAATAAGCAGATATAAGCAGTCTCTTAATAATGAAAGTCTTATCTGTTTATCAGCTGTAGAGTAAGCTTCTCTGCTCTCCTGGAACCGCACCCGTGCGTGCAGAGAAAATCAGCATCAAGGTTTAGAAGTCTTATTTGGGGTCTTGCAATCAGCTATGCTGGGCAGAGCTCAAGACCGGTCAGCTCCAGAGATGGGTGTTCTTTTAGTCAGTCTCTCCTGTGAGACTCAAAAACACTGCTCTGTCTCCTCCCAAATTTAGCTCTCAGTCAGAGCTAAGGAGTCCTACTACCTGTCTCAAAAGACATACTTTTCTAAGCCATCTAATCAGGCAGGTGGTGTTTATTAATTGACTACCAGCAGTTAACCACCACACTGCCCTAATAAAGAAACATTTTCCCATTTTCCAGCA
This sequence comes from Ascaphus truei, assembly GCA_036426205.1. Classification (NCBI taxonomy): domain Eukaryota; kingdom Metazoa; phylum Chordata; class Amphibia; order Anura; family Ascaphidae; genus Ascaphus; species Ascaphus truei. The sequence continues at coordinate 3,445 of WSYH01003057.1, forward strand.
CAGTCCAGCCTCCGTAGCTTTCTCCTGCATTGTAGTGCCCGCTGATTCACCTTTCCCCATTGGCACAAGGTGATTTCGTCTTGTCTGCATTCAGCAAAGGAGCACACAGACCCGGTCACACATAAGGACACATGTGAGTATTTTACCATTCAATTGGGAGCTTCCCCAGGTTCACTGGTTTATTTCATTGCAGGACATTTATGAGAGGTCTGGGAGGATCCTAGGACCACCCCCAGACAACTCTCTTTGTCTTGCTAGACCGTGTTCCACCTAGGGGTTCAAGCTTAAAGCTCCAAACATGTACTAAAGAGATTATGTGACCGGGTTGCAGTGACTCATTTTTCTTGAGTGGGTATAAATTCTCTGCAGCACTAGTTAATTGGGGGACCCCACCTCAATATTTTTTCTTGGTGTTTATTAATTGACTACCAGCAGTTAACCACCACACTGCTGGATTAAAGGCACATTACTGAACAGGGATAAGTCCCCTGTTACAAGGACCAAGAATATTTTGATTTGTTTAACGTTTTTTTGCCAAAGGGTGGAAATGATAAACTGTTTTGCACAGAAAAACAATGAGAAATAAATAAATATAGGGACTATTCCAAGTAAAAAAAGTGAATTGGGGCACTACGGATTTTCTTCAAAAGAACAAATTTATTGACTGTAATTTACGGCGAAACAAATTTGTTCTTTTGAAGAAAATCTGTAGTGCTCCGATTCGCTTTTTTTACTTGCATTACACTTGGGATTAGTGACAGGCTCCCCTGGGTTCAGGAGCGCCGGTAACTGTATCATTGACTTATTTATTTTGCTGTGCAACATATACTCATACTATGCATTTTATTCCCCCACATCTTTTATTCCTTTCCCTAATTCTGATTAATTAGTAAGTGAAAAGTAAGTGAATTAGTTAGTGAAAAGTAAGTTTGCTGTATGTTAATGCTTATACAGTATATACCCATTAGTGTGTGTACAGTATATGTGTGTGTTTGTGAGGGTGTAATATTCATGCATGGGTTGCGACTCTCGGAATATTTTGGACAAAGACGTTTTTTTTTTAAATGGCTCTTGTTCCTTGACAGGTTCAGACCCTTGGTCTACGATAAGCCCTCGGCCTCTGATTGGATCAGGGTGGACAATCTCTTTGCTGATTGGTCGGCACATGGTTCTCCGTGCTTTCAGATGGGCGCCAGGGTTCCATGTAAGCCGATGCTGTTGTCCGTGATCAGTCTCGATGACTAGAGACTGACTGGAAATACGAATTGTGACCTGAGAGGCGGTGATCCCGGGTTACTGGGATGTCCTGAGACGGATGGATCATGGAGACAACCAGCAAGGCCCGGAACCCTGAGAAATGGGCAACATGACTGCTTACCGAGTGGATGGGTGGGGGGGAGCCTAATGATGCTAGTTGAGGGAAAAGGAGGGAGCAGTAAGGAGGGGGCTAGGTTAGGGCTAAGGGGGAGAATGTGCCTACCTCTTCATTTCTGGAAGCAGGCAGGAGATCCAGAGCAGCACAGATCATGACACATATTATTGGGTTATTTTGCTTGGCAGGTATAGGGTTTATTTGTGGAGGGCGGACAGTTGGACAGTTGAAGACATCCTGGCGTAACGATTCAAACCAGCTGCGGGGAGCGAGGCCTGAATGTCAGGCTCAGCTGGGGGAGGGGAAGTGTTTATCCTGCGCATCTGGAATTATATTAGCACCAGGAGGATTTCAAGGCCTGTGGGGTGTATGTTTTGCTATAAAAAGGTCCAGCTTGGAAACCGAAACGACAACCATTTTTAAGAATATATACAGCTTTATTTAAGTCCACATGAGTGCTCACAACCTTTCTTATGTTTGTTTTGCACAGCTGTATTCAGGCATTGCACATCCCTTGTTATATTGCCTGGCAGGGAGTAAAATCCTGAACTGGTACAATCAAAGTATTACAGTATGAATGAAGACTGTTGAAGGCCATTCCCTGTTACCCTTTCTCTGCCAGGGGGAGGTGAGTCCCTCCTAGGACCAGCTTGTACGAATGGCAGTGACATGTTTAAGGGCTCAGTCACTCCTCGGACCAAAGTGTATTAAAGGCGAGGCAGAGGCCCAGCATGGGGCTGTCACCACTATAAAGGCTACAGACGGACTGAGCAGAGGATTCCCCCTGGGGGGTAGGGGGTCGGCGGCATCAAGAGAAGGGGGTGTGGCATAAAGGGGTATTTAGCAATGGTCCGTGCTTCTGGGGGCACAGTTTTTAACAATTTATTTCTGTCTCTTTCAGAAGTTCACCTACGGAGTCCGCTGCAATGGATCATTCTGAAGCTGCACAGAACAACGTTTTCTCGCCTCAGAGCCTACCCAATCCACCATCCCAGGAGGCAGATGTTAGTCTCCTCCGGCAAGCCAGCCCAAGACCTGAAGAGGAGCCTCCCACTATCCTAAGCTGGCAGTGTCACCGACTAGCGCCCCACCGACAAAGGCCCGAGCAGGAAACAGTCGCCTTCCATCTGCGAAAGATGCACACACACAACCACACGTCAGTTATCGTGACCATCTGCCAGTAACCACTCCACCCCGCATGCGTCTGGAGGTGCTCCCTCAATCAGCCTCCCTCCCCACATCGGCTTGCCTCACATCATCATGCTGACCTAGCAGCCACCTCCTGCTCCCAACCCTCTATCCCTATCTCTTGCTGTATCACCCACTGGCCCTTCCAGAACAATCATCCCCAGGCAGGTCAGCTGCCTCCCCCCTTTCTGCATCACCCAGGCCTCCCACTCCTAGGCTCCATCTTCTTTTCAACAGCCGCGAGCACAGGAGGACACAGCTCAGGGTGGGCATGACAGCCCCGGGGATTACCGAGGTCTCCCTAAGGGGTCCTTCAGGTGGCGGAACTGCAGTGCCAGCCAGGTCAGGGAATGCATGGACTGTACAAAGAACTGGGCAGCTGGCTTACTGGTCGGTTCCGAGCAGAGTCCCAAACATTGATCAGTAGGCCAAAGGCACCAACTGTGCAGCGAGCCTCGGCTCTATCCAAAAGCAGTAGGTGGAAAGCTGGGAGCCAACTGTACACATGGGGGAGGGTGGAAGTGGTTAACCACCTGGGGGTGGGAGGCCAGTGTGGACGACCGGTCGGCAATCTTCCCCATAACGATTTAGCACGAAAGGGTGGCGGGTAGTTAAGGGTTTTAATGTGTTGATAAAAGTAAGCTCTGACCTTTTTCTTCCACTTAACAAGGTGCGGTCTCGTTCATTTCAGATTGTTTAAGTACATTACAGGAAAGACCGGTGCTTGAAGCCTTTATGGCAGTGACATGTTTAAGGGTCAGTCCCTCCTCCGACCAAAGTGTACTAATGGCAGTGACAGTTGTCTAATAAGGACAGGACGGGATAAGGGTAAAGAATTTAGAGAAAAAGGACTGGGGCCATCGCCCACATAAGGGCTGATGTGCCTCAGAGAGTTTAGGAGCCCACTTGGCCAGCTCCCCTCCCGCTCGAGTCCAGCACTCATTTTCTTTTCTTCTTTCTCCCTGCAGGTTACCTGGTTTCCTGAGTTCCAGCGGCACAATGGATCTCCCCTTCGCAGAGCTGTCCTCTACTGAGCACCAAACAACGTGGTGACCAGCCCAACAGAGAGAGCTTCAGGATGGGAGCCAGCTCCTTCCTCTGCCAGCAGCCGCAGGGGAAGAAGAGAAGCAGCACACATGAAAAGGGCCGCCGCCCAGGCTCACTCTGGTGCCTACTCTCCCCAGGCTGCAGAATCAGCTGTTAAGGGAGAGAAATGCCTAGCAGGGAGAGCAAGGTGGCGGCCGGCATCCGCCACTACAGCTACCAGGGATCTGAGAGGCATAACGGAGACCCCCACAACTGCACTGATCCCCACCTTGGCTGCACCAATCGCCCCCCACCTGCAATGGTCCCCCCACGCTCCTCACGCCTGCACCAGCTTTCCACACGTTTGCTCCAGCTCTCCCCACGCCTGCTCCAGCTCTCCCTCCTGGCCGCATGGCAGGCTGCAAAAAGTGTAGCAGCAGCTAGGGTGGATCAGGAGACAGTGCAGCCTACATGTGGGCCACCAATGAAGGACCCACGCTGGCTATGACCACTGATAGCCCAAGTGAAGAGCAGCCGAGTACGAGTACAGCAAGGGAACACACAAAAGAGGTGGTGGAATTGATGAACGCCATGCAGAAGGGAGAAGTGGCTGGTGTGAATAGTCGAGAGGAATGATGGGAAGAAGCATGGTGGTCACCCCATAAAGAGAAAAAACCTAGGTTGTTGAGAAAGCCATGGAGAAACCCTGCTTCCAAAACCAAAGGACTAGATGTCTGCTATAGATGCGGGGAAGAAGGACACTATGCCAGTCAGTGCCAGAACAAAGAGAATCTACCGCAGGTAGTGAAACAATTTATCCGCTTGCGCTCAGCCTCGGGAAATGACCGAGGGACCCAGTGAAGGAGTATACTGGGCCCGAGTGCAGAAAGGCTCCGTCCGGAAGGCACCCGCAAGGGACCATTCTAATTCCCACTTACCCCAGGGACTATTGGGGCCCTCAGCGAAAGTGATAGCAAAGATTGAGGACAAGTATCTATCAATTTAAAGCCATGGTACGATCGGTACCTAAAACAACCTGCCATTGCAACCAGTGGAGAGTTTAGTCGTTTGGGGCCACAGTGATGCAAGCTACCCTTATCTTGCTACCCTTATCTAGGGCATGTAGTGGTGAAGCTTGAGTTTCTCAAGAAAGTAACAGGAGTAGAAGGACCATTGACGGTGGTGGCCCTCATATGCCTTGACCTCTGCAGCCAGGAAGAGACGGGGGCTATAATTGGCACGAATGCCAATATTTTTGGACAACTAGCTAAATGGTGACAGACCATTGGTGGAAACGATTATGGCCAAACATTGACCATTCATCCTTTGTGTTTAAAGGCCTACCAATAGATGGAAAAAAAGGACAGGGCTCAGAGTGAGGGGCCCTTGCAGGAGATTATGTGGGTAGGACCCTGCCAGGTGCAAGTGCCCCCCAACGGAGGATAACTGGAAACGTGACACTCAGGCAAAACATAGAAGGGACCACTGTCATGATTGATAGTCCACCCTATGGAGGATACCCTGGAGGACTACTAGTAAAGGCCAGAGTGCTGTCCATACAGAAAGGGAAAATGGACACACTAGGGGTAGAAGTATGAAATGAGACTGCCCATGATGTGTGGATATGAAGAGGCACAGTGTTAGCACACCTGTATAGTGCCAAAGTGATGGGTCCTGTAGGGATGAGAAAATCCCAGGGGAATAGATTGACCCCGGCTATGTTCAATTTTGGACACAGTCCTGCTCCAGAACACTGGGAGAAACGGCTGCAAGAACAAATTGCACATACGCCAGAGGTTTTCTCCACTCAAGAATGGGATATATGAAAAGCCAATGGTGTGGAATACCAGCTCCATCTTCATGATGCTCGCACAGAGGTCACAGAGATTGGTCCCGGGTGATGTGGAAGATGTGAGACGACAACTCCAGGAACTAATGGGTGCTGGCATGATCTCCAAATCCCTTACGCTTCACCCATAGTGGTGGCCAGAAAGAAAAATGGAGAGGTAAGAATGTACATTGACTATCGCCCACTGAACAAAAGGACCACTACAGACCAATATAAGATGCCGCGTATAGAAAATGCACTGGATTGCCTCACCGGGAGCAAATGGTTTTCAGTTTTGGAGTGTAGATGACCAGTGCATCAAAGGTTGATTATATCCCATAAACATATGTTCCTCGTCTAGTACCACTCCACTGAATCTTGAGTATTAGTACAGCATCCCTTGTGTGGGATAAAGGACTAGTACCTAGTGCTCACTGGCACACATATATAGTACACAGATTGTCCCATATAATGCTGACTTGATAGCATAAACCCATAGGAATAACTCACTGTTTCATTCCAAGGTCTTCAGTGCGGTCCTATTGCGGTTTCCAAACGGCGTACTGATCCACCAAGCGAGATGAGCAGGGAAAGTGCAGAAAAAAGGCAGCGCACTACCACAAAAGCAGGAGGAGGCTCACAAGTAAAATAAAGTGATTTATTCCATAAGTGGATCAAACATGACCCCTAGAGCAGCAACAAAAGCAACACACCTACGCGTTTCGGGGCGTGTGCCCTTTAACAACCGTTTTTCAGTTTTGGACCTTCACAGAGGATATTACCAGCTCCTAATGTGCAAGCCAGATAAAGAAAAGACTGTGTTTATATGTCTGTTGGGATTCTACGAATTTTAGTGCATGCCGCAAATAATGTCAGGGGCCCCAGCAACTTTCCAAAGGCTAATGGAACATGTGGTGGGGGATACGATTCTACTAGAAGTATTGGTATACCTGCATGACATAATATTATTTGTGAAAACCTTTGAGGAACACGAGGGTCAGACTGATGAAGGTAATAGATCTGCTGAGCGAGAGTGGACTAAGAATGCCATTGGACAAGTGTCAGTTCTGCCGGCCGTCTGTCACATATGTGGGACACATTGTGTCTGAAAAAGGAGTGGCTACCAATCTATCTACGTTAGAGGCCATTGCATCCCGGCCTAGGCCCAAGCAACTAACAGAATTGCAATCTTTCCAAGCCATAAAGGTCCGTCTCATGAATGCGCCTGTACTCAGATTTGCTGATCCATAAAAAAATGTTATTCATGGAGATGCCAGTCTGGAGGTGTTAGGAGCAGGGGTGTATCATGAGCACCCCGAGGGCCTGAGACCTGTAAGGCTAAGGCCCCGCTCCCTCAGTCAGCGCGCCCGCACTGCAGACAGGTGGCGCGCTGACAGGTCTGTAGGGGGCGGCGGCTGGGGGGGCGATGTTTGAGCGGAGGGACCCGCTACTCTCCCCCTCCCTCCACATGCCCTCTGCTGCTCCCGTAAATCCCCCCCCCCACGGATGGCTGCAGCGGAGCTCAGATTCAGGGAGCGGGAGATACACATTTTCTGCCTCTAGCTGGGCGCACCTCCCCCCTCCCGAGCCGGCCAAAAGTTAACCACAAAAAAACCAAGACACACAAACACACAGCTTCCCTCCCTGCTCCCCTCCACTCACACACACACACAGGCACTCACACACAGGCAAATACACACGGGGGGGTGAATCAGAACAGGGATCGGAGCAGAGGAGGGAAATCAAAAGGGGGGGGCGGGGGATCGGAGCAGAGGGGGAACACGGATTGGCTCCCTTGCATGTCACGTGACGCGATACTCTCCGAAACTACAAGTTCCTTGTAGCTCCGTGTAACGCCTATATGCCCGCAGACCTGGCCAGTCCCCAGTACTGAGGTGGAAAGGGTTTTACCACGCACCCACAGCAGTGAGGGCGTGCCCGGAGTGTGGTATGGCGTTGCCGGGCCTGTAGAAAGATGGTTAGTTATATTTGCAACGCCTTGGGATTCAGAGTAAGGGTGGTGATGTCCGTGTGCCAGAGTCCAGGGGTTATAGAGAGCAGGATCGTAATGTTCGTAAGCCAAAGTCCAGGGGTAACAGAAGTCAGCAAGGTCATATTCGTAAGCAGGGTTCAAGGGCAGGAGAGAGCAGGGTATCCAGTACAAAGCAGAGTTCAAGCCACGGAGATCCATGGATAAGCAGGAGCAGGAACAAACACTTAAAAACACAGGAGAGCCAAGCATAGGACTGGACACACAGAGCGGGCACCCGACGAGGGAGGAGAGAGAACCGGAGGAGGGACTGCAGGAGGTAAGGGGACCGGAGGGGAGACAGAGGGAGGCCACGAGCAGGGAGTATTGCGAAGGGGAACGGGAGGTTGCGAACATGCGCGCGCCCTGTGGGGAACGCGCGCAGATGCTGGGAGAGCGTCAGGGGACGCCGCAGAGGGACGGATGCGGGAGGAGGAAGAGGGAACAGAGCGAGGAGGCAAGAAAGAGGTATCAGAGGCAGGGGGAAGCGCAGTGTCGGGGACACATGGAGAGGAAGGAATTCCCTGAACCGTCACACTCTGGCTGGCTGACGCGTCACAGCACGCAGTCAGCCACGCCGGAAGGAGCCAGTGGGGACCTCCAGAACGGAGGCAAGCAGCTGGTGGCCCGCGGCTGTGCGCGCCGCCAGCTGCAGCGGGACCAAGGCCTAATATTTGTGAGCCGGGAGTTGGTGCCTTCAGAGAGGAAATACCCAGTGCACAAACTAAAATTATTGGCGTTGAAATGGGTAGTAGCGGACAAACTACACTGTGTGGAGCCACCTTTGCAGTGCACACAGACAACAACCCACTTACCCATATTCTATCGTCAGCAAAGCTAGATGCCACAGGTCACAGGTGGTTAGCGGCCTTGGCTACCTGCAATTTCAATTGAAAAAGTAAACACCCGCTCGCCTTGTATAAGGTGTGATCTGGCTGCAGCAGAGTGAAGGAGGATCGGCATGACGTCCAAACCTGAACAAACGTTGGAACTCACCAGCAAAAATTGAATTAAAAAAAAACTTTATTAGGCTACATAAAAAATGTGAACATCCACATGGAGAACCTAGCTAGTTCGTACCGATCCTCCTTCACTCTGCTGCTATCCCAGGATTGGACAAGACGCTGACATTGTGATGCACTTTTCCCAGGAGACTTCCCTAGTATCCCTCATATTGTGTCCATTTCTATCACCGGAGCATATTGATTAATACAATCGCTGCTGACTGTTTTCTATACAGCTCGTTGAGCAAGCAACCGGCTTATTTTCTATATCGTGATCTGGGTGCACGAGGGTAATGCGCATATGAGAGAGGTCCATACCTTAGTGCTTAATGTACATCCCTGAGCCCTATACTGACATTATATAAATTGATCTGAGAGTACATGCTAAGTGGTTTTCTACCCTTCACCCATTATCTTGCAGAGGGGGCATCTTCTTCTCTCTCATACCTACAATTTCAGCCTGAAGTACAGGGAAACAAAATATTGATGCTGACGCCCTATCACGAATTTACAGGGATGTTCAACATAGGGATGGGCACTGGAGACAAATTGCCGCAGCTGGAGTGCACGCGTTGTGCAAAAAAATTGAAGTGCCAAGACAGTTCACGACTGCAAATCCAAACAGAGCGGCTGACAATCTCCCACTGGGGTACCCCTAGTATACTCTCGCCCAGCAGAGTTGACTATGGAGGGGTTATCCTGGCTAAACCGTCATGATCTATCACAAGTTTAACAGACAGACCCTGGTTTGAAAGAAGTGTGGTCAGCCTTGAGGGATCAGAAATCGTCCAAGACGGTCATCGGAAGGCACCTTTAAAGTTGACTCCTCGTAAAGCAATGCCATAATCTGGTGATCAAGAGTGGAGTGATATTCAGAGTTGCCAAGATGTCACAACACACCTTGACAGTCAGAAACTGTTGCTTCCTTACAAGTATAGACTGGTGGTACTACATTCTATCCATGACGATTATGACCATTTGGGTACTGACAAAATATTGGGATTAGTGAAGGATCGATTCTATTTGCCCTGATTGGGTTGGGATGTCAAATATTGTAAGAACTGTGGTAGGTGTGTGCCCAGAATGACTTTGCCTACAAGGGCCGCACCATTGACATATATCACCAGCAGTGGACCACTGGACTTGGTCTTCATGGACTTCCTTTCCTTAGAGCCAGACAGCAAAAACACTAGTAATATTCTAGTGGCCACGGACCAATTCACCCTGTATGCCCAAGCATTCCTTACAAAAGGATCAACAAGCTACTACGTTCACCAAGGTCTTGTAGAACAAGTACTTTGTATATTATGGGTTGCCAGCTTGGATACTTTCCGATCAAGGTCGGGATTTTGAAAGCCAACTCATCAAGAAATTACTGCACATCTGTGGGAAAAAAAAATACAGAACAACGCCTTACCATCCACCGGGGGATCCGCAACCCGAGAGATTCAGCAGGATTCTATTGAATATGATGGGCACATTAAGGGAAGGAACGATGGAGTCAGCATTTGCACCACTTACTACAAGCGTATAACTGCACCAGAAATGATTCTACAGGGTATTTACTCTTTTACCTGTAGTTTGAACGGGAAGCCCGATTGCTCATCGACCTGTGTTTTGGAGTAGCGACAGATGGCACATCCTCGACAACGTGCATGCAGTATGTACAGAGGTTCAAGAATCAGTTGCAAGAACCGACTAGCACCCTCTCTATCCACCTTTAAGACCCACCTTAAGACACATTTGCTTAAAGAAGCATATGAATAGCACTGGATAATCCAGGACACATGATACCTAAAGATTGGCCCCCTGCAGATGCACTTTCCAGAATTCCCTCCTACTGTCTCTATATGTTCCCCTACCCACCAATTAGATGGTTAGATTTGTAATATTCTGTGTTGGTAACCAATATTTTATGTGTTGTATGTATATCTTTTCCTCAGTACACAAGTCCAATTGGGGTACTGACCCTTTAATCCATTAAACACGTCGCTGTCTTTAGATCACTTTGGGACGGACTCTTTAAAAGCTGTTAAGTTGTTTACCAAATGTTTTGTAAGCTAAGAAGGATTTCCTCATTGTCATTACTGGTATATATATATATATATAGATATCATGGAATGCAGTATAACTGCTCAGAGTTCCCCGAGTTGCTAATACACCCGCATATAGAATGGAATGTCACAATGTCACTTTATGCAGAGCTGGCTGCAATAATTTCAGTATCCACACCAGTGACGGGTGCATTATTATTAACAGAGACGGGTGGAAAAGTCCGAGTCCGTTCCCTGGAAGTTCCTGAATAGTAATTGTCATTAAGAAATCCGAGCGGATTGTTAATATCCGGTGTGACTCCAAAATCTTGAAAAATAATAGGTTTGAAACTGGGGGCTCCGGAGCTGAACCCCATTAATTTCAGCTCCGGGGGACCTCTGCTTCCTCAGATATACACCTCCATAGGGGTTGCCGGTATCTCTCTTCAGTTTCAATGGCCCGGTAACATGGTGGACCAATAGGAAGCTGTGACCGGGACATTGAAACTGCAGATAGATACCGGCAGCATCTACGGAGGTGTGTATCTCGGGGAGCAGGGGGTCCCCACAGCTGAAATTAATGGGATTCCGCTCCCAGGAGACCCCTTCTTCAAACCTATTGAAAAAAATGTGTATCCTAGTCATGGCTTGGGTTAGCCCTTTCTTCCCTATGTTTATAATGGCCAATGTATACATAGGCAAGATAAGCTAAAGCAACCTGAAATAGATGATACAATAGTAATTAAAATACATTACAGTATACATTAACCCTTTAGTAACCCACGGTCAACTAGTCATGGGTTTCCATGACTAGCTGATCAAAAAGGACTACAAAGGGCTTAATATAAATTACCTACCCCCTTGACCACCTTTGTGGGCAGTAAAGTATTGCCATGCAATGCTAAGGTAACCAGACGTTTAACCCCTACCAACACCCCCGGGAGGCCTAACCACTCTCCCAGTGGCAACTACTCCCATCCACAATACCCCAAACAAGCCCACCCCCAAATGTGGCTAATAGGGTTATTGCTCATAGAAAAGTGTTAAAAAATATACATTTAACTAAATATAAATTACAATAAAACAAGAACATAATCAACATTTTAATCCAGTGATTGTCAGTATGGCCATCTAAGCCCTCAACAGAGGCCTAGATAGCCACATTGTCAATCAATGAATACCCTAAATAAATAAAGGTATTACTTACCCCTGCCGGGTTGAAGGATATCCTAATCCTCAGGGGAATCAGCAGATGATTCTAGAGGGAGTGGCTCAGTGAGTAAAGACACTGACTGGCACTGAGAGAACCTGGTTCAAGTCCTGTCCTTGTGACCTTGGGCAAAGGCACCAAAAAACAAAGATCGTAAGCTCTACGGGGACCTGCACCTGCAAAATGTCTCTGTAAAGCAATACGCAAAAAACTAGCAGCGCTACACAAGAACAAACTATTATTATTATTACATCAACCAATTAAATCTATGCACCCCGTCTTCCAGTCTTTTTGACGGAGACGGTAGAATTATGTAAAGCTGGCCAATTTCAGTACCCAAGACTCTCTTGGTTATTGCTAGTTGATGTATCTCCGAGGTTTGTACAAAATGAGCCCCAGAATCCCTCTGTAACCTCTGTTTTGGTGAGTTTGAAACTCGGAAACCTTGTATTGTGTCTGTTGGCTCCAGACACATTAAACCTGTTTTATTGAACTCCTCCATTCTGTCTGGTGCTTGAAATCCCGTGTAATTGTCCTCGTCTCCCTTGAAAGGCTTTTAAAGTTGACAGCGGTGGGATCGCCAGACTCGGCGTTGAAATCCTTGCTGGCATTTCAACAGTGAGTCGGTCTTGATTTTGAGATCGCAGAACGAGGAGTTGCAGGTACTCCGTGGGCGGCTAAGGTTTCCCTCACCCCACAAATAGTTATTTAAGTTGACCAGAGGATCGACCAAGAGAGTGACATCAAAGTTTAGGCCTGGACCAAGGAGAGCATAATACTCCGCTGTGAGGAGTATCTGGTATGAGACCTGATTGCAGGATGCCACCGTGGACACCGTTGCAGAGCTGGATGAGGATCTGTCTAAAGATGTCCAGTCGGAGGGCAATCCCTGTTCCTTTTTATTCAGGCTCCTAGTTCAGCAGATCTACATGTACATTCTTTGTTGTCTTGTATTGTATTGTATGTCTTTATTTATATAGCGCCATTAATGTACATAGCGCTTCACAGCAGTAATACACGTGGTAATCATATAAATAACAGATAATATAAATAACAGATCATGGGAATAAGTGCTTTAGACATTAAGGAAGAGGAGTCCCTGCCCTGAGGAGCTTACAGTCTAATTGGTAGGTAGGGAGAACGTACAGAGACAGTAGGAGGGAGTTCTGGTATGTGCTTCTGCAGGGGGCCAAGCTTTATGTATCATTTGTTCAGAATGTTCACAGTGCTATTCATATGCTCCTTTAAGCAAGTGTGTCTTAAGTTGGGTCTTAAAGGTGGATAGAGAGGGTGCTAGTCGGGTACTGAGGGGAAGGGCATTCCAGAGGTGTGAGGCAGTCAGTGAAAAAGGTTTAAGGCGGGAGAGGGCTTTAGATACAAAGGGGGTAGAAAGAAGACATCCTTGAGAAGAACGCAAGAGTCTGGATGGTTCATAACGAGAAATTAGGGCTGAGATGTAAGGCGGGGCAGAAGAGTGTAAAGCTTTAAAAGTGAGGAGAAGAATGGAGTGTGAGATGCGGGATTTGATCGGAAGCCAGGAGAGGGATTTCATGAGGGGAGATGCTGAGACAGATCTCGGAAAGAGTAGAGTGATTCTGGCAGCAGCGTTTAGGATAGATTGTAGGGGAGACAGGTGAGAGGCAGGAAGGCCGGACAGCAGGAGGTTACAATAATCAAGACGGGAGAGAATGAGGGCCTGAGTCAGAGTTTTAGTAGTCAAGCAACAGAGGAAAGGGCGTATCTTTGTTATATTGCGGAGGAAAAAGCGACAGGTTTTAGAAATGTTTTGAATGTGAGGGGCAAATGTGAGAGAGGAGTCGAGTGTGACCCCGAGGCAGCGTGCTTGGGCTACTGGGTGAATGATCGTAGTTCCAACAGTAATGTGGAAGGAGGTAGTAGGGCCAGGTTTGGGAGGAAGTATGAGGAGCTCTGTTTTAGCCATGTTGAGTTTAAGGCAGCGGAGGGCCATCCAGGATGATATACAGTAGCAGAGAGACATTCAGAAACTTTGGTTTGTACAGCAGGTGTAAGGTCGGGTGTTGAGAAATATATTTGTTTGTCGTCAGCATAGAGGTGATAATTAAACCCAAAATATGTTACTAGGTCACCTAGAGAGAGTGTATACAGAGAAAAGAGAAGAGGTCCCAGGACAGAGCCCTGGGGTACCACCACAGAGAGATCAATAGAGGAGGAGGTGTTAGCAGAAGAGACACTGAAAGTACGATGGGAGAGGTAGGATGAGATCCAGGATAGAGCTTTGTTCCGAATACCTAGAGTATGGAGAATGTGAAGGAGAAGAGGGTGGTACACGGTGTCAAATGCTGCAGAGAGGTCGAGTAATATGAGCAGAGTGTAATGACCTCTGTCTTTGGCATTGTATTCTCTTTGCACTATTTGCACCCTTGTTTATTATTTGTCCCCTGCTACTATTGCTTTTTGCATGTAGCTATGGGGCTTCAGCACCGTCAGCGTCCACACTGAAGCTGCAATGTCCATCTTGTTCCCTGACAGTCCTTTATTCACTTCTGCCCACATTGAGGCTGCAGGGGCCATCTTGGTCCCTGGCGTCCTGCCTATAAAGATGCAGGACTTTCTACAGATTGTTGCCAGAGTGTAGTTCCTGGTTGTTCCTGTGGATCTTTACCCTGGCTTGTTTTGAGCCTGTGACTCTGACCTTGCACCTCTGCCGTCTGCCTCGACCATTGCCTGTGAGCCCGACCATGCTTCTTTGCCGCCTGCCTTGACCCCAGCCTGTGTCCACGACTATTCTATTCTCGATTCAGGACTCTCGCTCATGGTTCAGTTTGGTGATCTATATCCTTCCTCAGTCTTGTCGGTCGCTTCCTGTTTAGAGACAAGCATTGTTACAGTAGCACTGCAATGCTTGCAGTTAACCTTAGTTTATCCGGTCATGTCCCTTAGTACTATTTTCCCCCTGTCCTTGTTTGTTCCCTTAGCGACCATAGCCTTTTGCTTGTACTTCTGCACACTCCATTTTGTTTTTGTAGTCTTGTTTCCTTTAGTGTAACAATAAATCCTGTCAGTTTTTACGAATTTCAGTCTCCCGTTTTTTGTGGGTTCCATGTTACCTTCGACGGTTCTATACATCCTGATAATGGCCTTTGCTTCCAGGGGACTCGAATTCTCATCTGAACTGAAGTCCCGGGACCCTGACTGCACATCTAGGGACAGAATCTCGTCCGGCTCTTCAAAGGGTCGTGGCACCCTGCAATCGGAGGCCCCGTCTCAAAAATGCCAACTGCGTCTCCGCAGAAGTAAAGCGGAGTATTGCGGGCGAGATAAAGGAGATGTTGACCCTAGGGTAATCTCCCGGTCCTAGAGTCCCCTGCACTCCCCTATCCTCTTCCCTGCACTCCCCTCTCCCCCCTCCCTGCACTCCCCGCACTCCCCCCTCCCTGCACTCCCCACACTCCCCCTCCCTTCACTCCCCTCTCCCCCCTCCTGCACTCCCCTCTCCCCCCTCCTGCACTCCCCTCTCCTCTTCCCTGCACTCCCCTCCTGCACTCCCCTCTCCTCTTCCCTGCACTCCCCTCTCCCCCCTCCTGCACTCCCCTCTCCCCCCTCCTGCACTCCCCTCTCCCCCCCCTGCACTCCCCTCTCCACCCCCGGCACTCCCCTCCCCCATCCTGCCTCCACTCTCCCCCCTCTCCTGCACTCCCCTCCCCCTCCTGCACTCCCCTGTCCACCCCCTGCACTCCCCTCCCCCTTCTGCACTCCACTCTCCTCCCTTTCCCTGCACTTCCCTGTCCCCCCCCCACACTCACCTCTCCCACTGCCCACCCTACTCCCCCCTCCACCCCCAACTCCCCTCTCCTCCCCTCTCCACCCCCCTGTCCACCCCCTGCACTCCCCTCCCCCTTCTGCACTCCACTCGCCTCCCTTTACCCGCATTGTCCCTGTGCCCCCCCCCCAACACTCACCGCTCCCACTGCCACCCTACTCAAAAAGCTCCACCACCCTACTCCCCTCCCTTTCCACCCCCTCCTCCCCCTGTTCCACCCCCTGCCTCACTCCCCTCCCTGCACTTCCCTTTCCCCCCCCCCCCGCCACCGCTCCCCTCTTCCACTGCCCCCTCCGCCGGCCCCCCCTACTTCCCCTCCCCCCCCCTACTTCTTCCCCTCTCCCCCGCTGGCCCTCCTCTCCTCCCCCGTCCCTGCACTCCACTCTGCCCCCCCCATCTCCCCCTCGCACCTGCTCATCTCCTCCCGCTCACTCACCCTTTTGTGCCATTTGAATTTCTTTTTTTTTTTTAAAGGTTTTTACAATCTTGCCCCCTTTCCAAACCTGTCCTGAAACCTAATTCTACGTCCTCATCCAGGGAGTTTATTTTCTCGCTTTAACGGCATCAAGGAAATCTGCCTAAGAGTTTTGTTTTCTCCTTAATTCCCCCCCTGGGTATAAAAACCAGACCTTGGGACTTCACACCGTCCCGCCCCCTCCCTCCCCTCTGGCTTTGTACTGTAAGTACTGTAAGTGTAAGTTTAATTATTTATGCTGCACGCACGCTGCCAGAAAGGATACTATATCGCCCCTCTCCATAACCTGCTGTATTTATCTCATCTCCAGATCAGTTCTTATTTATTGCAGAGGGCCTTCCTGCTAGGGAAGCATAGATAAGGTTGGAGACGTAGAGAGGGGGGTAGGAGTGATTAGGATGGAAGAGTGGGGAGAGAGGCGTGCTATGGGGAAACAAAGGGAAGTGGAACAGGAACGGGTGTCACATAGAACAAGAGAGAGGGGGTTGAGAGGAAGAAAGTGGAAGAAAAGAGGAGAGGAGAGAAAATCTGAAAATAAAAAAAAGAAATACGGAGTAAAGAAGTAGTAGATACAGTGAAGGGGCGCAGGCAGAGGCGGGTGGGCATGGCCAATTTGTGGTAACAAGTTTGTCATGTCCAGCCCGGGCACCCAGAGTATTAACAGGACGGTAACAGCAGCGCAATCAGCGCCCGAGCTTCGGTCGAGGGGGGGGAATCGGCTCGGAGCCCGAGGGAAGGCCCGGTTGAGGAGGGAGTGCAGCCCGCTGTGGCTGGCCGTGGCTGGCGGCTTTATTGTGGCTCTGCAGATTGCATGCACCACGGGCTGTTCGTCTACTTCAGCTGTCCCTAGCTCCAGTGAGGACAGGGCTCTGCGAGGATACTGTGCCAGGGCTGTGCTAGCGATGCCCTGCGAGGATACGGTGCCCGGCTCTGCGCGATGCTCTGCGAGGATACTGTGCCAGGTCTCTGCCTGCGATCTCTGCGAGATACTGTGCAGGGCTCTGGCTGCGATGCCTCTGCGAGGATCTGTGGCCAGGCTCTGCTGGCTATGCTCTGCGAGGATACTGTGCCAGGTCTGTGCTGTCTATGCTCTGCGGGATACCTGTCCAGGCTCTGCTGCGATGCTCTGCGGGATACTGTGCCAGGGCTCTGCTGCGATGCCTGCGAGGATACTGGTCCATGCTCTGCTGCGATCCTCCTGTGAGGATACTGTGGCCAGTGGCGCTGGCTGCTGATGCTCTGCGTAGGATACTGTGCCAGGGCTCTGCGGCTATGCTCGTGAGTAATACTGTGCCAGGGCTCTGCTGCGATGCTCTGTGAGGCTACTGTTGCCAGGGCCCCCCCCTCTGCCTAATGCGATGCTCTGCGAGGATTGCTGTTCCAGGTGCTTCTGCTGCGATGCGCGGCGAGATACTGTGCCCGGGCCTGCTGCTATTCTCTGCGAGGATACTGTGCCAGGGGCTCTGCTGGCGATCCTCTGCGAGGATCTGTGCCAGGGCTCTGCTCGATGCCTCTGCGTATGATACTGTGGCCAGGACTCTGCGGCGATGCTCGCGAATACTGTGCCAGGCTCTGCGATGATTCTGTGCCCGGGCTCTGTGCGATGCTCTGTGAGATAGCTGGTGGCATGGCTCTGCTGCATGGCTCTGCGAGATGCTGTGCAGGGCTCTGCGATGTTTTCTGTCCCAGGGCTCTGCTTCGATGCTCTGCGAGGCTACTAGTCCGATGGGCTCTGCTGCGATGCTCTGCGAGGATACTGTGCCAGGGCTCTGCTAGTATACTGTGCCAGGGCTCTGCTGCATGCGCTGCGAGGATACTGTGCCAGGAGCCTCTGCGTGATACTGTGCCAGGGGCTCTGCTGCATGCTCGGGCGAGATTACTGTGCCAGGGGCTCTGCTGCTATGCTCTGCGAGGATACTGTGCCATGGCCTCTGGTGAGGATTCGTGCCATTGGCTCTGCTGCGATGCTCTGCAAGGATACTGTCAGGGCTCTGCTGATGATTCTGTGCCAGGGCTCTGCTGCGATCTCTGCGAGGATTACTGTGCCCTTGCTCTGCGAGGATTCCTGTGCCAGGGCTTCTGCTGCTATGCTCTGCGAGGATACTGGGTGCCGGGCTCTGTCGAGGATTCTGTGTCCAGGGCCTGTCTGCGATGCTCTGGTGAGATACTGTGCCAGGGCTCTGCGTGCGATGCTCTGTGAAGGATACTGTGCCAGGGTCTCGGCTCGATGCTCTGCGAGGATACTGTGCCAGTCTCTTCAAAGGATTCTGTGCCAGTGCTCTGCTGCTATGCTCTGCGGATACTGTGCCACCCAGCAAAGGGCTTCTCTGCAATCACTGCGAGGATACGTGGCCAGGCTCTTCTCGATGCTCTTTCGAGTAATACTGGCCAGGCTTCTGCTGCGATAGACTGTGGCCAGCCTCTGCTGCGATGCCTCTGCGAGGATACTGGTTCCGGGCTCTGCTGTCGATGCTCGCGATGAGACGTGTTCCCCAACCAGCCAGGCTCTGCTGCGATGCTCGCTGAGGATACTGTTGCCAGCTCTGCTGGGCGATGCTGCTTCGATGGATGACTGTGCCAGGCTCTGCAGCAAAGCTCTGCGAGATACTGTGGCATGGCTCGCTCTGCGATGCTCTGCGAGGATCCTGTGCCAGGCTCTGCTGCCGATGCATCTGCGAGGATAACTGTGCCAGGCTCTGCTGCGATGCGCCTGCGAGGTATAGTTGCCAGGGGCCGCTGCTGCGTCCTCTGTCGACGATACTGTGCCAGGGCTCATGCTGCGATGCTCTGCAAGGATACTGTGCCCGGCTCTGAGAGGATTCTTGTGCCAGGCTCTGCTGGCGATCTCTCTGAGGAACTGTGCCAGGGCTGCGCGGGATTGTCTGTTGCCAGGGCTCCGGCTGCGATGGCTATGCGAGATACTTTGCAGGCTCTGCGAGGATTCATGTGCCTAGGGCTCTGGCTGCGATGCTCTGTGGGAATACTGTGCCAGGGATCTGCTGCGATGCTCTTGAGGATACTGTGCCAGGGCCATTGCTTGCGATGCTCTGCAGAGATTACGTGCCAGGGCTCTCAAGGATTCCTGTGGCCAGGGCTCTGCTGCGATGCTCTGCGAGATACTGGTGCAGGGCTCTGCTGCAATCACTGCGAGATACTGTGCCAGGGCTCTGCTGCTAGCTCCTGCGAGGATGCTGTTCCAGGGCTCTGCGCGATAGATACTGTGCCAGGGCTCTTGCTGCGATGCTCTGCGAGGATACTGTGGCCCAGCTGCCCTGCCTGCGATCTTGGCATGATACTGTGGCCAGACTCTGCTGCGATGCTCTTGGCGAGGATAACTGTCCAGGCTCTGCGCGATGCTCTCGAGATACTGTGCCAGGTCTCTGCAGACCTCCAAAGCTCTGCGAGATACTGTGGCAGTCTCTGCTGCGAGGCTCTGCGCGATACTGTGCCAGGTCTCTGGCTGCCATGCCGCGAGGATACTGTGCCAGGCTCTGCCTGCGATGCTCTGCGGAGGGAAGTGTGCAGGGCTCTGCTAGCGATGCCTCTGCTCGATACTGTGACAGGTCTCTGCTGCGATGGCTCTGCGAGGATACGGTGCCAGTGCTCTCTGCGATGCTCTGTGAGGATACTGTGCCAGGCTCGCTGCAAAGCTCTGCGACGATTACGGCCAGGGCTCTGCCTGCGATTCTCTGCAAGGATACTGTGCCATGGCTCTGCTGTCGATCTCCGCCAGTGCTCGCAGGTAAATAATGTGCCAGTGCTCTGCAGGTATAATGTGCGTGCTCGCAGTATAATGTGCCATTGCTCGCCAGGACTCTGCGGTAGATACTGTGCAGTGAGCCTGGTGTTTACTGTCCAGTGTCTCTGCTGCAGCAATGCTCTGCCAGGGGCCTGCAGCATGCGCTGCTTCTATTCCCTCTAAAGACGCCTGCCTTGCTCTATACATTCCATGCTCTGCAGGGATGTTCTGCTAGTGCTCTACAAGGATGCTTTGGCAGTGCTCTGTGCTGCTGCTCCTCCAGTGTTCTGCGCTGCTGCTCCTCCAGTGTTCTGCGCTGCTGCTTCTCCAGTGCTCTGTGCTGCTGCTCCTCCATCTCTGGCACGGCTGCTCCTCCAGTTGGTTCTCTCATGTGCTCCCCAGTGCTCTGCACTGCTGCTCCTCCAGTTCTGCGCTGCTGCGCCTCATTGTTTGCACTGCTGCTCTCCATTGTTCTGCTCTGCGTCGCTTCCTCCATTTTCTGCTCTGCTGCTCCTCCTCCAGGTGTTTCTGCGCTGCTGCTCTCCCAGTGTGTCTGCCTGCTTGCTCCTGCTCTCCTCCAGTGTTCTGCGCTGCTGCTCCTCCAGTGTTCTGCGCTGCTGCTCCTCCAGTGTTCTGCGCTGCTGCTCCTCCAGTGTTCTGCGCTGCTGCTCCTCCAGTGTTCTGCGCTGCTGCTGCTCCTCCAGTGTTCTGCGCTGCTGCTCCTCCAGTGTTCTGCACTGCTGCTCCTCCAGTGTTCTGCACTGCTGCTCCTCCAGTGCTCTGCACTGCTGCTCCTCCAGGTGCTGCACCTGCCCCTCCAGTGTTCTGCACTGCTGCTCCTCCATTGCCTCTCACTGCTGCTTCCTCCATGCCCTTTACACTGCTCTGCAATGCTCTTCAATTGGAATGTCTGGTGTGTGAATTTGAACTGTAATGTAATCACAGTCGTAGTCCTGAGTTGTATGTCAGTGTGTATGTGTATCAGCGTGTCTGAGTGTGTGTCAATGTGTATTTGTACCAGCGTGTCTGAGTGTGTGTGTGTGTATGTATCATCGTGTCTGTGTGCATTACTGTGTCTCTGTGGAGTGTGTATCACTGTCTCTGTGTATAAGCATGTCTGTGTGTGTGTGTCATGTCCTGTTCAGTGGTGGTGTTAATCAGTGTTTTCTGTGGTGGTATCAGGGTGCTTTCATATGTATCGCGTGACTGGTTTGGTGTTAGATGCTGTGTAGAAACGTGTCTGCGTATGTGTATATCAGAAATTTGGTGCGTGTTGAGAGCTGTACTCTAGGTTATGAGACTCAGCAATCCTACGGTTAAATGTCAGAGACCCCATTAACCCTTTCACTGCCAGGGGGGCCAGCCATACATACCTCAGCGTGTTATTATATCTCTCAGTGTGTTATTATATCTCTCTGCATGTTATTATATCTCTGCGTGTTATTATATCTCTGCATGTTATATCTCTGCATGTTATTATATCTCTGCATGTTATTATAGCTCTGCATGTGTTTATATCTCTTTGTGCTATTTCTCTCTCTGCATTGGTATTATATATTACATGTTATTATATCTCACTGCATGTTATTGATCTCTCATGTTAATTATAGTCTCTGCATGTTATTATATCTCTCGGCATTTGATTAATCCTCTGCATGTTTTATTATCTCTCTGCTGTTATGATAGCTCTGGGGCTTCTATCTCTCGTGCATGTTATTATATTTACCTGTTATTATAATCGTCACCTGCATGTTATTATACTCTCTGCATGGTATTATATTGCTCCTGCCTATTATTATATCTCTCTGCATGTTATTTTCTCTGCATGTTATTATATCTTTCTTCATGTTATTTAAAATATCTCTGGGCTAGTCTATCCTCTCTGCATGGGGGGTTTTTTATATATATTTACAGTATTATATCCTCTACTGCTGTATTATATGCCTCTCGTGTTATTATACCATCTCTCTATCTGTTTATTATATCTCTCTGCAATGGTTATTAGACTCTGCATGATTTATGTATATCTCCTGCTGCGTGTTAGTAGTTCTCTCTCATGTTATTATATCTCTCTGCATGTTATTATATCTCGCTGCATGTTAGTATCTGCTCTGCATTTATTATATCTTTCTGCGTCTTATTATATCTCCACGTGTTTATTATATCTTTAATAGGTGTTATTATTTTCTCTGCGTGGTTTATGATATCTCTCTCTGCAGTTTTATATTGCTCTGCATGTTATGTAAGTCTCTCTGCATGTTATTTATCTCTCATTGGTGTTATTATATCTCTCTGCTGCATGTTATTATCTCTCTCAGCGTGTTATTATAGCTCTCTGCGTGTTCTTATATCTCTCTGCATGTTATTATGACTCTCAGTGTGTTATTAATTCTCTCTGCATGTATTATCACTCTCGCATGTTTTGATATCTCTCTGTCCATGTTATTATATCTCTCAGTGTGTTATTATATCTCTCTGCATGTTATTATATCGCTCTGCGTGTTATTATTCACTCTGGCGCTGTTATTATATTCTTTGATGTTATTATATTGCACTGAATCTGCTGGTCCCTCGGCAGTGAAGATGTTAAAATTGCACTTATATAAAATATATTTGACCCTTGTGAGCCTCACTAATACTGAGGGATACTATACAATCCGCATTCCTTGTCCCCTGCAATTACCCTTAGCCCTCAGTGATCCTCGGGGCAGAAGTTAGGCTCGCTCTCAGTGACCTGATTATGAGTCCCCATTGTTTCACATTCAGGGCTGACCTAATTCCTCTATCAGTGGTGTTAGATAAATATTTGGCGATAATGACATAACATACCTTCCGCAGGGGGGGGCTTGCTGCAACAGGATTACACGGGCTGGAGAGTCCTCTGCCCGGGCTGGACATACTCTGCCGCAGGGCGGGAGACGCCTCTGCCGAGGGGCGGGAGACTAATATGAGCGGGGGGCGGGAGAGGGAAACTCCTCTGCCGCGGGCCTGGAAACCTGGACACTTCCTCTGTCACCTGCAAGTCCCCCTGCCCCGGAGCAACACACTCATCAAACAACTGACACAAACCAAACACACATATTACATACACATACATCGCAGGTGGCTTCGGCCCACAGGATACAGGGATGGAGACTCCTATGCCGCGGGGATGGAACTCCTCGTGCAGCCGGACGGGGGGACTCCCCTGCCGCCGGGCGGAGACTAGACAGAGCTCCCCCGCTGGGCTCACTCGCGTCAGGCAGCCAGCTTTCAGCTGCCGTCAACATCTGCAAGCCCGCGACGCGCAATTGCGCAGTAGTAAGTTAGTCCATGGCGACCCTGCGGGCCACGCATGCGCAGAATAGAGTCTGGCAGCGGCGCCGTTACCCCACGCGCAAATTACATTTGAATAAAAGGATACGGAGCGCAGACCACCCCCCCACACCCCCTGTGTCACAAACCCTGTGTAAACACACGAAAACACGCAACTGTACGCCGCGCATGAGCTGTTCAACGCGCCCCGCCTGACATGCCGCGCATGCGGTTAGTCATGGTGACGCCCCGGTCTCATAGGACACTGCCAGCCCACAACGCTCCAGGCCCTGATCTCCTGTGCCTTCCTCTCCTCCCGGTGCATGCCCGTGTCCTCAGGCCCTCCCCGGGCCCTGCCTGTGGATGAGCCGCTGCGGGGCAGTCTCAGGCCGGAGCTCCGGCGGAGGTGACGGTGAGGGGCGGGAGCCTTCACCTCCCTGGCGGGGTACCGGGGCGGGGAGCTGAGAGCTGGAGCTGAGCAGTCTCCCGTCCCTGCAGGGCGGCAGGTTCTGTGGGTAGAGACCATGGGCTCTGTGGTCCGCAGCGTGGACTCCATTCAGGGGTGGATCCGGAGGGAGGGCTGGCAGACTCTAGCCGTCCGGCCGCTGATGGTCACGGCCGCATAGGAGAGGAGCTTCATGCGGAGGTCACCCACCGTCACACACAGAGCACTCAGACACACACGGTCACACACACTGTCACACACGACACGCACCACGCAGTCACGGCGCGCGCACCAGTCACGCGCGCGGCACTCAGTCACGGCGCGCGCACTCGTCACGCGCGCGCACTCTGCCACGCGCCGCACTCTCGCCCCGCGCACACTCCTCAGCCACGCCAGCACCTCAGCCACGCACAACTCAGTCACGCACACTCAGTCAGCCAAAACTCAGTCAAGCAAACTCAGTCACGCACACGTCAGTTCAAGAACACTTCAGTCCACGCACACTCCAGTCACGCACACTTCTAGTCAGTCAAACGACACATATGAGGAATTCCACACTTAGTGCAAATTGCTAAAATACAGGGGAGTGTGCGAGCAAGAGCATTCTAAGTCAACATTTATTTGCGTTTTTGTCATGATGAAATTGTATTTGATTTTTAATTAAAAACATCACCAACACCAAACACAAATTACAATTTCTGTGACAAAAAGTCAAAAGAAGTTTCACTTACTATGCGCGTGCACAGCACACACAGCTTTTTTTTTTTTATACATTTCCTCAGTTTATAGCAAATGGCATACAGTATATCATTAAAAAACGATAGAGTAGAGGAAAACAGGGACAACTATATTTACATTGTATAAGAAGCTTATACAAGTATACATTTATTTTCAAACATTGGTTTAACTTATTCACTACTTGAAGTGATTTTACTGTACATCATTCTGTCAGAGTAGTAAAATGGACCTAGCCGGTCAGCTAGAAAGACAAACAAATCCATTATTGTAATATTCTTCCCGTTTGGCCCTCAATTAAGAAAATGTATAAATTAGCCTCTTGTATTTCTTAATACTTTAGAAAGGGGGTTATACTGATTGATTTAGCATGACTTGATTTCTTGGGAAAAATCAACCTTGGCGTGTTACATTTGACCTTGGTCACCATATGTAGTTTTGTTGTAACTAGATTCAGAGCTACTAAACATATTGATACATTTTTTTTTCTGAGGGGGGGGGCGGGTGGTAAGTAAAAGGGGGGGGCGGGTGTAAATGCCTTAAAAAGTCTTCTTGCAGCAAGTGAAAGATGGGAATAAAATAGAATATAAATGTTGTAGATTCAAAAGATATTGCTTTATATTTGAGCTCATTAAGGCCTGTTCTACATATAGTTGTTTACATGTCGGATTTTGCAGGAGGCCAATGAGTTTTCCAGGTATTGAGAGATTACAATGTTAATATTGGACAAAGGCGGAGAGTGGTTTAAAAGGTCCACAATTACTAAGCATATCTACAATAAGACAATCCCGAGCTGAAAGACACCTAACGTACCATTGACTTGAAAGGTTGTAAATAGGTTAGTAAATGAGTAATATGAATTGTTCCTAGGTCCAACAGTACAGAAGACACGGGAATCCTCCCTACAGTAGTTCCACTTGATTCAAATGCACGGAAGGGATTTGAGGCCCATATTTCTAAGTGGTGTTATTCCGGCACTGGAAAGATTACCTTATGGCACCGCGATTCAAGTGTGCGCATGGCTAAATCTGGACATGCAGTGGCATTGGACTGTCTGCTCCTACAAATTTAGGCAGCCACGGCAATTTTCACAATGAAACTCATTTTAGCTACTTTACTGTAAATATATATGGGTACCAATATGATCTGGCCCTTTTGGATTAGTTTAAAGCCTGTTTTTGGCCTATTATTTTAATGAGCCCATTAAGTTGTCTTCTGTCATCCGACGGGTCTCACGTCATAGCACCACTAGTAAATAGGGCCAAATGTAAACATGCTCAAGAACTGATGGAGTTGCACTCAGGGTTCTCTTTCTACGTTAATAACAGGGGAACAAGGGGGACCATTTTAGACGGAAGTGAGCTTGTGTTAAATATTGGGTATATTAGGGTCTGTGTAATAAACAACTGTGGGATCAAAATTAGAACTCAAAGAGTGTAATTTTCATTTGTACTTTTTTGTTTTCAATGTACCAAGGTCTTTGACCCATGCGCAATCTGCAATGTAGGGATGATTAAATGATAATAAGGAGAAATTATGACGAGTTGATGGATGCACTAGTGAATTGAGATATACATATCACCCTGGGAAATAATTTTTTTTCTCCATCAATCGCTGTATAAAAATGATGTTGCCAGGTTAAAGGTTTGTCTGTTTAGGAAATCAGCTCTGCACAGGATCGGAGTGCGTGGGCGCCATCTTGGGCAGGCGTGATTGTGCAGGTTCAGACGTGCAGAGGCCCAACTTGAGATGGCCTCCGCTACGACAAGCGTGGGACTACAAGTCCCAGGATCATCTGGGGGAGGGAAAATACCACATGGGGCTAGCCATGGCAATAGGCGTCGCGCAGGCAGGAGGAAAGGGATATTCCTTGGCACGAAATCCTACAAGGCAGTTGGACAGAGGGTGGCAAGAGAGCAGATAGGTCCAGGGTGGCAGTGCCCGGACAAGGCCTGGCTTGCACCTTAGGGTGACTCAGAGAGGGGTGTGTAGGGAAGGCCCCAGATAGGGACATTCCTAGTGGATAATGTTGCACGGGGACAGCGGCCATGTGGTTGCCTGTGGCCACGGGACATTTCCGGTGATTAAAATCAGGCTGGAGCTCACTCCGGACGCAGATCAGGACCTAAGGAGTGAGGGGATTGGTGTCAGAGCCACGCTGTTGGGATCCTGAGGTTCCTTACTCCACCTGGAGTTCCCAGGAAGGTATTCACGTTCACCAACGGTTGTTCACCACGGGATAGCGCTATCTCACATTTGGGTGGGACTTGCGGGAAGGGACACCAGGGTTATTGGTGGCCACCGACCATCAGTACTTTGGGGGAACCACCACGTGTTGGGGTATTGGGTTGTATGCTGCGGAGTAATTGTTGGGATTGCATGTGGTTCAGTAAACGTTAGTTATATACCTTGTGTGGGGATTAGTCATTATTGTGATGGTTCCTGTAAGGGGTTATCCTGCCACGCTGGGATCCCTCATGGGGAGGCGCGCACACGCAAGGGGAGAAAAAAACTCACCACAGGCTCCCAGAGGCGAAGGCGAAGGCTACGCAGCATACGTAGTCACCCACGGCATAGGGAAAGGGGGGCTTGGGCGGCTACTGTACCCACTAATTAAATTATCTATGATATATATATATATATATATATCTTATTTTTTTTATGCATGTGCATATGTAGCGCCGCTGCGTGACGTCACGGACGCTCGCAAGCTCTGCAGTTTCTGGTATAAGTGAGGCACTAACACTTACTGGAAATCAGCAACGGCTAATTATGGGACGTTAAATTGCTGTTTTCTTTCAGAAAAAAACATTATTATAACAGCCGTTAGAGATATGACATGCGGGAGGAGGAACGAGGAGTACCCAATTGTTTATATACATCCCAAGACATTTATCTTACAAGATGTGGAGAGAACAACTTTAACACAACCTGAGATTACCTGAGGAAACAGCATCATTTGAACGTAACACCCCTCCCCCTTCCCCCCCAAGGGAGATCTGTTGGTATTGGTAGGTTGATGGTGCGAAGGGTCGTCACCTGTGGGCTCCAGGAGATCTGAGTCTCCGCCAGCCAGTGTTGGTATAGGAAGTAGAAAACAGTAGAGGCTTTTCAAGAATGACATGAACACCTCCATCGGAGGGCTCTGCCAGAGACTGGGTTCATCCCTTCAGGAAAACTTTTAGTAATCAGCCACAGAACAGGAAAACAGTACAACAGGGTTTATGCTGGGACCAGCTCATATAGTTCCTTATTCATATTACTCACGCAAGGAGAGGGTACAATCCCACCGATGTCACAGGACAATCCCTCGCTGCTCGCATCTTGCATCAATGGTCAGAGCCTGGCTCGCAGGACCCTTCCCTGACTGGCCCCCAGGAGCTTGAGGCCCCTGGGTAGGCCTTAACACCCTCCAAACCTGATGGAGCAGGTAGAACCAGCTTACTTCTAAGGAGCAGCTACATTGGGGAACTCAAATAGACATCTACATTTGAGGATGGCATGTTTTGTACAGGGGAGGAGAGTTCCCACCCTAAGCTCTGGTAAAACTGGGCGGCACTCCTCAGTGAGCCAGCCCCATGGCACATGCGTCCAACGGTTTCCACTGCATCTGGAACTGCCAACAAATTAACTCTCGGATGGAAGAGGACTCATATGCTTGCCACGGTGAGGGGTTGTAAACCCAACACTGCCTGCTCTTACCAGGACTTATAATGTCAGGGGCTACATGGGGGGGGGGGGGGGGGGAATATGTTAGGTATATTAAATTAGGCATATTCCCAGGTACCTCAGGATTTGTCACCGGTATCTCTCCACGTACATAGATAGTAGATAGATAGTAGAGTCCTCCTTCCACCCCCCACACATGTTTTGACTCTTTTTCGTGTGGGTGGTTGGGATCAGAAATACAGAAACTTACCGCCATGGTATTGGAAGCTAAGAAATGTTACGCAACAATAATGTGACATGTTAAGCTATGCTACGATTTATTATTTGTGGATATGCAGTAACACGTGAAAATTAATGTCTGCTTTGTTTAGAATGGTCACACGAATTGTTGGTAGCTATAAATAGTGGTTTCATCTATCCCTTTCTCCCTTTAGAGGGTCAACAAGAGAATGGGGAGGGGAGGGGGCTAATAAATACATGAATGGAAAACTTATTTATATATATATGAAAAGAAAAAGAAACAATATATTGAGGTGGGGGTCCCCCAATTAATAGTGCTGCAGAGATTTATACCCACTCAAGAAAAATGAATCACTTGCAACCAGGTCACATAATCTTCTTTAGTGCATGGTTGGAGATTTAGCGTACCCCTAAATGGAACACGGTTTAGGCAAGGACAAAAGAGAGTTGTCTGGGGGGCTAAGGATCCTCCAGGACCTCTCCCATCTATAGAATGTCCTGCATGAAATAAAACCAGTGAAACACTGTGGAAAGCTCCAATTAATGGTAAAATACTCACATGGTCCCTATGGTGTGATCGGGTCTGGTGCTCCTTTTGTGAATCAGAGACAGACGAAATCACCTTGTGCCAATGGGGAAAGGTGAATCAGGGGACTACAATTGCAGGAAAAGCTGCGGGGCTGGACTGTGACTGGAAAATGTTCTTTATTCAGGCATGGATAAAAACAGAGGAGGGGAAGGAAACTACCCCTGCGCCCTAACGCGTTTCACCCACAGAATTGGGCTTTCTCAAAGAGGATCTCTTTGAGAAAGCCCAATCTGTGGGTGTGGTGAAACGCGTTAGAGGCAGGGGTATGTCCTCCCCTCCTCTGTTTTTACCATGCTGAGAATAAAAAAACATGTTCCAGCACAGCCCAGCTCCGCAGCTTTTTCCTGCATTGTAGTGCCCGCTGATTCCCTTTCCCCATTGGCACAGTGATTTCGTCTTATATATATTCTATATATATCTATATATATATATATATATATATAATATATATACCTGCTGATCTAACCCGGCGTTGAGCCGGCGATTAATTTTTCCCCACGCTCCTCCCCCCCTGGTCTACTCCACTACCGCATCCATGCCTCGCTCCCCTCCTCCTTCTCTGACTCCCTCTCTCTGCCTCTCTTCCTCCCTCATCTCCTCCCCCGCCTATCCCCCTCATCTCTCTATCTACCCGCTTCCCCAATGCTCTCTACTCCGCTCCCCTCTCATTTCGATTTCCTCAAGGTCCTCACCCTCTCCTTCTGCTGTCCCCCCTTCTTGCTTCTCCGCTCCCATCTCATCTGTCCTCCCACCCTCCCCGTTCCTTTCTTAGTCTCGCCTCCCACCTCTCTCTCCGCCCCTCCTCTCCCACTCCCGTGATTGTCTCTGCTCCCACTCTCTCATCGATGCTCCCCTACCCTGTCTCTTTCTCCGCTCCCCCCCCCCCTCCTCCGCTCCCCGTCTGTCTGCACTCCCCCTGTCTTTTTCTCCGCTCCCCATCTCTTTCTCTGCTCCCCCCCTCTCTTTCTCTGCTCCCCCCTCTCTGTCCGCTCACCCCCCTCTCCGCCCCCCGTCTCTTTCTCCGCTCACCCCCCACCGCTCCCCCTGTCTCTGTCTGCACTCCCCCTGTCTCTTTCTCTGCTCCCCCTTCTCTCTCCACTCCCCTTCTCTCTCCGCTCCCCCCCTCTCTCTGCTCCCCCCTCTCTCTCTCCGGTCCCCCCATCTCTGTGTCTGTTCCCATTCCCCTTTCTGTATCCCACTTCCCCTCTCTCCCCCACTCTCTTTTCTCGGGCGTTTCCCCCCTTCACATTAATGCGGCCCCCCCTCCCGTTCTGTGCGTTGGGGCTGGCAGGCAGGCTTAGCAGCTGGCCAAGGTAATCGTGATCGGCACCGCCCCATAATTTCTGTGAGGTGGTAGGAGGGTGCAGTGGCGGCGTTCGGGAAGGTTTGAGTGTGAATGTTGTAGGGTGTGAGGTGAAGGGAGCAGCGGCGGCGCCCCTGCGGTCGGCTGCGCCCCTGCGGTGAAGGGAGGCGGGAGGAGGGTGGTGTGACGGCTCCCGTGAGGAGGTGGGAGGACGTGGCTGCAGCGGCGGGCCTGAGGTGAGGGAGGGAAGGAGGCAGGAGAGGGTGGTGCGCCGGCGGCCCTGAGTGGAAAGTGATGATGTACCGATGGGCCTGATGTGAGGCGAGGGAGGGTGGTTTGGCTGCAGTGGCACCCGAGGGGAAGGGAATCTTGAGGGACGCAAGAGGTGAGGGTGTGTGAGACAGTGAAGGGACGCAAGAGAAGGGGGAGGGGGGGAGACAGTGTGCGGTCCTGGCAATAACCCCATGAGGGGAAGGGAGGCTGGAGTGATGCAAGAGGTGTGGGGGGGAAGGGGGGTGAGACAGTGAAGGGCCACAAGAGGAGGGGGGGGTGAGATAGTGTGCGGTCCTGGCAATAACCAGAGCGCAAGAAGCGCTTGTAGCAAATGGAGGAGTACGTTGCTTTCCTGGCAGTCACCACATGGAGAGTGAGGCCAAGGGTGTGAGTGTGAGGGGCTGCGTAGGCATGGCCGTGACATCAGGCCACCCCGCAGGCCAATGAGGTGTTGCCGTCCGC
The DNA here is from genome assembly GCA_036426205.1 of Ascaphus truei. Classification (NCBI taxonomy): domain Eukaryota; kingdom Metazoa; phylum Chordata; class Amphibia; order Anura; family Ascaphidae; genus Ascaphus; species Ascaphus truei. Next base: position 34,161 of record WSYH01003057.1, read on the forward strand.
CGGCCAATCAGAGATGGTACAGACAGACAAACATTTTTTCACTCATATATCTACTATAAATTTCTGAAAGCACTGTATGTCTGCATGGCCTGTGTTCCTAGCGGCAATCTCATTGGTCCCTTGGCCCGCCCGCCCCCGCACACCTCTCATTGGCCTGAGGCGGAGTGACGGGCCAAAGGACACATCACACACACACACACACCTCTCTCTCTGTCCTCTCCCCCCCCCATCACACTCACCTCCCTCTCCACTCACCTCCCTCCACCTCCCGCTCCACTCACCTCCCTCTCCACTCACCTCCCTCCCGCTCAACTCCCTCCCCGGCGCGGGGACAGGCAGTGGGCAGGGCAGCCTGCCGCTGCCTCCACTCACCTCCCGCTCCACTCACCTCCCCGGCGCGGGGACAGGCAGTGTGCAGGGCAGCCTGCCGCTGCCTCCACTCACCTCCCTCTCCCTACACTCACCTCCCGCTCCCTCCACTCACCTCCCGCTCACCTCCCTGGCACGGGGACAGGCATTGGCCAGGGCAGCCTACCGCTGCCACGCGGCACCTAAGATGGCGGTGGACGGAAGGACCCCTTCCTCCCTCGCGGACTAACTAACATGGCGGCGGCCAGAAGGAGAGGTGAGTGTGTGTGTGTGTGTGTGTCACAGCGTGACAGTGTGTGTGTGTGTGGGACACTGTGTGTGTGTCTGTTTGCGTGTGTGTGTGTGTTACACTGTGTCTCAGACACTGTAGAGTGGGGACCAGAACTACACATGGGGGGGGGCACAGGGGGTAAGGAGCGGAGAAAGATACAGGGGGAGTGGAGAGGAGGGACCCGTCAATTTAAAGCAAACCAACCCCCCTCCTGTCCACTGCCCCCCCCCTCCTGTCCACTGTCACCCCCCCTCCTTCCACTCTCCCTCCCCCTGTCCACTGTCACCCCCTCTGTCCACTGTCACTCCCACCCTCCCCCTCCTGTCCCTCTCCCCCCTCCTGTCCATTCCCCCCTCCTGTCCACCTCCCCCCCCTCCCATCCCCATCCCTGTTCCACTGTCCCCCCCTCCCCTGGTCCACTGTTCCCCCCCCTCCTATCCCCTCCTGTCCACGTCCTTTCACGGTTCCTCACTCCCCCCACCCCCCCCCCCCCGCCCGCCACCCCGGCCCTGCACCCTCCCCCTGGCACACTGCCCCCCTTCCCCCGGCCCGTCTCCATCCCGTCACTGTCCCCCCCCTCATCCTGTCCCTGTCCCCCCCCTCCTCCCCTCCTTTTCCCCCGTCCCATCCCCCTCCCCTCCTTTTCCCCCCCTCCCCTCCCCCCCCCTTTTACTAGCGCTAAATGTACTCACGGCAACGCCGGTCTCTCAGCTAGTATATATATATCTATATATATATATATATATATATATATATATATATATATATAGATTAAATGAACATAAAAATTTGAAAAATACTAATGTTTGTCTAATTTTGTAAAATGTCAGTTGGTGTCATTGATTCATTTTATTTCAAGAGGTAGTGCACTTTTAAAACACAATCTATAGGTGTTATTTTTTTTATTATTATTTAGCTTCATATGAGTTGATCCAATAGAAGGAATAGTTTAGTGGTAAGAACATAACCTTTGAAATGGGTGAGACCAATTTCAACCCTTGTACCAGCGGGCAAAGGACTGACTGGCTTTGCCCCAGGAAGCAAAATTAGATTGTAAGCTCTACTAGACAGGGACTTATGTACAGTGCTAGGTGCATTGTCAAGTCTGTAAAAAAATATTATTGTTATTAAAACCTCCAGAAGACAATTACAATCTCTATTTCTATGTGTTTGTGAAGATCACAAACCACATTTCTTTGCTGCAAAAAAAAAAAAATAGAAAAATCAACAACCTGCTTAAAATAAATAAAAAAAATATTTAGTCTAGACGGACAAGTGAACATACTGTTACAAATGGCATGAGTCAACATGTAAATGAACTCCTGGCTCATCTTTTATTGGTGACAGTAATACTTTGTATTAAGATTTTCCCTATTTAATAGCTTTTGAGAAATAATTTAGCATAATGGTTTTTCAGTCATCACTGTAATGTCAACAAACAAGGCAGATTAATGCATGTAATCCCGAGCTGTCTTACACTGTGCTTATTGGAACTGTGTTCAGATCTTCATTACAATGAATGACATTTGATTTCATAATGCTAGGATTTCAGTCACAACAGTGGCACCTTGTTTCCACGGTGTCATCTTGCAGCTGACAGTGACGGCCATTATGTGACATTCTGCAATTTACCTCAAATTATTCTTAATCTTTTATCCAAACTGTACACATGTGCAGTTTTAAGTGGAATATCTATGAAACTAGTCCGCAACACTGCGAGCACATGGAGACTGACAGAAGGTAAATTGCTTGTCGGGAGGTCTGTATTTCAATTCACAGCAGATTCCAAACACGTTGTGGTGAATTCTCTCCACAACAGCTGCTTTCATTGCTAACTATTTTTGATGTAAATGTCAATAAAGCTCCAGGCCCTATCATATTTTTGGCCTAGACTGTCCATCTTTCCCTATGAAGGCTGGCAGGTGGAGTTTCATTTATCTACTCTTAGGAACATGTCCGATAATAACGACTGTCTCTGGAGACCGTTTAGAATGATTGAAAGCAGTGATTGGGACAATAGGCTGCTAAATTTCATTGCTGGATTGTTCTGACAGGTGACTGCTTTTGTATTCTGAAATCATCAGGGGGGGGGGGGAGTATAAAAAACACTCTGTTGTGTCCTATTAATGGTTATTTGACCATCGATTTGATATTCATAACTACAGTTTGTCATTTGTATTTAAATAATCTGACCTCTGTTTGGAAAGTACTTATAAAAAGGTGTCGCAGTGATTTAGTCTTTGAAGGAAAATAATTAATGTTGGTGTTGTGGAAAGAAAAAAAAGTGTTTTTTTTTTTTTAAATAAGTATACACGTTAGGAGGATTTTTGTGTTCTATATACAGTAGGTAAATGCCATCATAGATGTACTTTAGTGAACAAAATAAATACATGTAGGAAAATATACGAATCAAACGTAAGTAATACATTTTAAGTAAACAATACAAGAACCCATTATTTAATGTGTACAAATAAAAAAAGAAAAAAAAAAAAGAAGATAAAACAGTATTAGTTGTAGTGCTCTATGTACCAAGCAGTACAATTTTCACTCAGCACCAGCATCTGGCTGTTTGGCAGACTACATAAGCAGTTGTGTCTGTGGCTTTGAAGCTGTGTCTGAGCCTGATCAGTTGCCCTTGGTAACACTGCAGATGGGTTCTGAGCTTTCTTGTCTTGTTTATAGCCATTTTCTTTATTCAACAGCTCTACAACACAAAATATATACATATTTATTATATAAAACGTACATTAATGCCACATCTTACAAACACAGCCCCCTTTAAAAAAAAAAAAAAATCTCATATTAGTCAAATGTATAGTCTGACTCTATAGAGAACGCTTTGTAACACATATTATGAGCAAGTTGCTGGTGTATTCCAGAAGACCCAGAACCTAATGGAACAGTATTTTAGCAAGTGTATACTAGCACATGGCTCCAGTGGGTTCCAATAGGAGAAGAAGAGCATGACTGTGTTAGGAAAGGAGGAACTGTAGAGCGAGAAGTTAACAGTGGTGGTGCTTTCAATTGGTTAAGTGTTTGTCATTAAATATTGAGTGTGTCTTCAATAGTTTGACTCATGCTTGCGGCTGTTGGTTGATGGATGCTGTGAACCACTCACTTCTTACCCCTTTTGTTTCATTTTGGGCATCTATACCAATTTCAAAATATTTGTGAAAGAAAATATAAACAAATGTTAAAGAGAAAAGGGAAAGTAGTGTGGGTGCATGTAAAACATGCAAAACGGGGACATTATGTTTTGCTTGATTACATTATTTCACTCTGGTGGCTGGTTCTTACCCGCAGTGGCCCTTCTCACGTCAGATTCAGTTTGGTGTATTACTTGGAAGCTTACTGCACATTGTCCCACACTATGTGTAACACACCGACCATGCTGGAAGTACCTGAAAGCTGGTAACTGGCATTCGGTAAGTAAATGGTGTTGACTGAGAATGAGGGCTTTTGATTGTCATGATATAGCAATGGAAAAATGACATTTTAAGCGCAGCATGGAAACCAATGCGTTAACATTTTCGTTAAAAATCCATTTAAGTGCTGTCTTTACTGGCAATGGGAGTCGGTGTTGTAAAAAGTTAACGGTTGCATGGTTTCATTTGCAAGCCAGGGTAAAAAAAAAAAAAAAAACCTGTTAAAGAATTATTTCGTTTTCTCAGAAACTAACTTTTCCTAACTATGGATACTTATGACAGTAGGGGTATTGCAAGTTGATCCAGGTCCCTAAAAATTTTATTGTGCGTGCCCCGGTCTACCAAAACAATTGTGAAACTTTCTTAAAGTCAGATTGTGAGAGGTTACCAGGAGGACAATCCTATTACTGTTCCTGTCATTAAAGACCAACGGGAATTGAAAAAATAAAACGTACGTTCTGTACAACGCCTAATAGTTACATGTATAAGGACAGTGAATTATGAATGTATTCAGTTGTGATTGTGTAGAAATGAGTAGAACACCATTGTGACAAGTAGCGGGCAATTCGATTTACCCTCAAGGTTGTAAATAACCCTCTTAAATTATATGTGTATAAATGTGAGGTTCTCCGGAGTATGACAATGCTGGAATCATGAATCTGTTAACTACTGGGAGAGAATTATTGAGTATTTTTTACTCCTTGATTATACTTAGAATTAAAATCATTTCTTTCTTTCCGACCCCAGGTCATAAAACATTTGAATAGTTAAGGAGCAGCAACCAACTACTGTCAGCACGTGCCCCTATTAGGTCTATCAAGGGGTCTGGAACAGAAATTCAATAAAACATTTTAGACCTCAAACACACATTTTAGATTAATTTGGGGATTATACTTGTACAGTATTTGTGTGAATCATACATTTTCTCCCCATGAACCCCTTGAGGAAACCTATTAACTGACATCTGAAAATGCCTGTTCACAATGACTATGTTTAGTAAAGTACAGTATAGGCTTCTGTTTTATTACGTTTTATTTTATAAACTGTCCATTATTTTAATGTATATGATCTTGTAATCTTTTAGGAAGCACTGTAACTTTTTTGTACTGTCTTTGAGCCCTAATTGAGCCCGATTTGTCTTTTAAGTGATTGTCCTAATTTTCTAACACCTTTTACCACCTGGTTTGGCTAAATTGGGATATTGTTACATTTGTGCATTTCTTTGGTAGCAAGGGGGACTGAGGACTCCTTAGGTTTAAAATCGTAATCCTGGTGTGTGCAGCGTAACTAGTGTGTTGCGTGAGTATTTTCAGGAGTGTGCACTCTCACTATAGTGCACTGTGGGCGGTGAGAGACAAACTGTGTGGACAAGTTTGTTGTTAAACACACAGGGGCCTATGCAGAAACCTGCGAGAAGCCCTATCTCGCCAGTTTTTTGGCAAATATGCCTACTGTATAGCAATTCAGTAAATGCCGGAAAACTGGCGAGTAGAGGAAAATCTGCCCTTTTTTTTTTCCGAAAAAAAAACTCGCCGCGCAGGTGGCGAGAAGCAATATTTCGCCAGTTTTAAAACCCGCCGTATTCTAGTAGCGCCGATCAGCATCTCGGCGCTGATCTGCGCTCTAGAATGGAGACATTTTCTCCAATTCGCTCTGCCAACAAAAGTTGGCAAAAATCTGGTGCTGAGCGGCGATACATAGAAAAAAATCAGGCCCTTTTCCTGGCTCGGATTGATGCCGGGGGTCTCCGGAGCTGATACCCATTAATACCAGCACCGGAGGCCCCCGGCATGCATCCGAGGCAGGAAAAATGCATTTAAAGGCCACTTCATTACCTTAGCGGCTAACCGCTAAGGCAATGAAGGGGTTAACCAGCCGTGCCAGGTTTATTGTGGGTAGCGGGGGGTGGGTGAAGGGGGTATTTGGCCCTTGGTGGCTGTTTAGGGCCTGCGGGGTGGTTGCGGGTGGACTTAACCCCTTCATGACCGTAGCAAGCCCTAAACAACCACCACTGGGGCTAATACCCACTTTGCCCACCCCCGCTACCCACAATAAAAAAAATATCACAATCAGAGGAAGGTTCACCTGTTCCTCCAACAATGTCGTGTACCTCATCATGTGCATGAAATGCCCAGGTGGCTGCTACTACATAGGTGAGACAGGGCAGGGGCTAAACAAGAGAATGAACCTGCACCGCCACAGCATCACACGCGGAACAAGAGACAGTCCTGTTGGCGAACATTTCTCTGACTCTGGCCATAAGATGATCGATCTGAGGGTTGCCATACTCAAAGGTAATCTTAAAACACCGAAAGAGAGACGGTTGCATGAATACAAATTTATGCAACTGTTCGGGACACTTAGCAGTGGCCTAAACAGAGATCGAAATTTTATGAGTCATTACTGACACTAGTGAACTCTCTTCCCATGAGCGCTACAGGCCATGTCTGTACATACTGTGCTATATGTATGAACACACAGCTGTCTCTCACACATACTAATACTCCTTATTTTTCCATCCCTATACACCAATAGGGACCACAAAGTATCCACACACACTTTTAGTTGTGCTACTAACTCTCACATTTCCACACCCACCCACACCATTTATATCCACTCCCACTCCACACACACCTTTTGTAAAGCACTGTATATACTATGGGCTCTCCATTCATTTTTATTCACACTGATACACATACACACTCTTTCATCACTTGCTTTCAGTAACCTTTTGACACCTCCAGCCATAAAACACATCCACACCGGGGGAAGGACCAGCACAGATAACATTCCAATAGACACTGTTTATAGTATAGCTTTTGCTTGCTTCATTCATTGTAACACCGCCGGAAGAAGAGATCAGTGTATCTCGAAAGCTCGCACAAATAAAAGCATTTCGTTAGCCACAGAACGGTATCATCTATTTATTTTTTGATTATATATATATATATATATATATGTTATGGTGGGTAAAAAAAGTGACAAAAACCCTCCACAGTAAAGCATAAAGCAACTGTAAATATTACGGTATGTTCATTTGCATGTCTTTGACAGGTCTGCAACCCTGCCTTTCCCCATTGTCACCCAGCATACAGCGCTTCCACTGTAGCAAGGGATACTGGGAAATGACATGCAAATGAGCACTCAGTGCCACCTTTTGTCTCAAGCTCGTATTACACAAGCCAATCCTCAAGCCAATGCATGCTGTTTTAAACACAGCTTTTAGACAGAGGCTGGGATGAGATGCAAAGCCATTAGACCCACTCACATACATGTTTCAACCTTGATGGGTATCATCAGTGTGAGGCTGGTCTTAATGGCAAGCAGGTTTGAGACTAGACTAGGTTGTCACCACTGTCATTTAGGGTATGGTGGGTAAAAAAAGTGACAAAAACCCTCCACAGTAAAGCATAAAGCAACTGTAAATATTACTGTATGTTCATTTGCATGTCTTTGACAGGTCTGCAACCCTGCCTTTCCCCATTGTCACCCAGCATACAGCGCTTCCACTGTAGCAAGGGATTCTGGGAAATGACATGCAAATGAGCACTCAGTGCCACCTTTTGTCTCAAGCTTCACTTTTCTTCTCTCTTCTCTCTTTTCTTCTCTCTTTTCTTCTCTCCTCTCTTTTATTTTCTTCTCTCTTCTCTCTTTTCTTCTCTCCTCTCTTTTCTTCTCTCTTCTCTCTTTTCTTTTCTTCTCTCTTCTCTCTTTTCTTCTCTCTTTTCTTCTCTATTTTCTTCTCTCTCTCCGCCCCCCTCTCCCACCTTACTGCCACTAAGTATAATAGGCAAAGATATTCAGTGCGCCCCCTGCTTGCCACACGTACTGAACTGCCCCAACATAATTGTAATTATTCTGGCTGAACACAGCTGAGCAACAGATGAGCCTCGGGTCACCAACGGTCGAGGCGCAGACAACGAAGTGTTCTTGCAGTTGTCGCATCTCCCCTTCTTGCAGTCACGTGATGTGTAAGTATTGCTACATCTGTAGGAGACAATTTAATTTTTCTGCCCTACTTATCCCTTGGTTTTGCAGCTGGAAGTCTGGGACACATACTGTAAGTCTATAGGTCATGTAGTTTTGAATCAGTTATCCAGCACTGTAAGGTGACTTATGATAGAAGGCTGCTTAGTAATATGGCAAATAATGTTTTTTTTGTTTTTACTGTTTTGCTAATTTAAAGTTTCTTGGTTCTTCCTGTCTTTTCTTTAGATCACATTAGAAAACAAAGTTTTCTGTGCATTTGTGTAGCATTAACATTTATTTTCCAGGAGGATTTTTGTATGAATTCATAGGAGGCAACAATACTGAGCTGTACAATATAAATATTGTAACATAAAATGTTTAAGTCAATTTCTAACTGTAGAGAGAAGCCTTCATTGTTCATTATGTGCCAGTGGCTGTGCTCTTAATTTCTTCTTTGTCGAAAAATTTCCACTAAAGTTTACACTTGAAATATACAATTTCTTCTTATTTCTGTCACTTCTTTTATAGCTTCTCATATTTCAGATTTCAAGTACTGCAGTTTCTCCAGCTAAGAGGTACTGTGTGATTGCCAGAATTAACTGTAACGGCAATTTAGCTAGTAATGTTCTGCCTGTGAATTCTGTATAGTGTCTATAATGTGGTTGCAAAGTATCACATAACCTTCAAATTTATAGCTCATTAAAATACCTTTTGCAAAACTCTTTGATGTTTAAAAAATAAGAATATATTTTTTTCTAACTTAGATGTATGTACAGTAACTCAGATTTGGACTTACTACTTTAGTACTTTGCTGTAATGATTGGTGGTACATTTTGTCTTTAATCTAAATTTGATGTACATTATTCAGAAGCTATTTCTACAGTAATGAAGGTCCTCGTCGTGGGCTTGGACAAAAATATTCACTGTGCCATTTGCTGGACACATACTGAATTGCAATTTAAAAAAAAGTCTCACCAAACAGCGTGATGTGCTCGGCCAGACCATGGTGAACAATGTGTTCCCATGGGTGGAATCGCATGGCTTGTCATGGCAATGAAAACAGCAAATCTGGTTATATCTGTATTTAGCAGGTACTGTACCGTTTTTTTATTTCATTTACCATTAATACCAGCTGTACCTATAATATCTATTTCTGTCTCTGGCTGCAGCTTGGAATCTTCAGCTACTGTAATTAAAGCAGCTGGGAGATTAATGAGTTATATGCTAACAATTAATGTGATATATATATATATATATATATATATTTATATATAATGTAATATATATATATATATATATATATATATCTATATATATATATAACAAAAAGGGACAGCGCGGGCTCTATAGTGTAAATAGTACAGGTTTAATTCCACACAAGCTAAAATCAGTTCACTCACAAGATAGCGATAAGACATGTGCATCGGTCAAATGTATAAGTAACCCATGGATCATCTGTCCGTGTGGAGCTGTGGTGTAGTAGCTACCTACGAATCAACACATCCGTTCCTAAAGCTGAGCTCCTCCGTGTCGTGCGTCCAGTCAACGGCACCCCGGCTACACGGTACACTTTTGCTTGGTTCCACAGCACAACAGCTCCCTTCCAATACAGTTGTCTCAATAGACAGGGTCCTGGTACTGCCAATGACGCTTCCCTTGGGAAGAAAAAATGTACCATGTAGCCGGGGTGCCGTTGAGTGGACACACGACACGGAGGAACCCAGCTGTATAAACGGATGTGTTGATTCGTATGCAGCTACTACACCACAGCTCCACACGGACAGATGATCCATAGATTACTGAAACATTAGATCGATGCACATTTCCTATCTTTATCTTGTGAATGAACTGATTTTAGCTTGTGTGGAATCAATCCTGTACTATTTACACTATGGAGCCTGCGCTGTCCCTTTTTGTTTTATAGAGGTGTCAAGCAAGGTGGTTGCTCCTGAGGATAGCCGTCCAGGGTGTTCCAGTGTTTTGTTTTTATTTTTATTCAAGGTTTTATTTCATTCAATCCATGGCTTTCCCTTCCTTTTGTTTTTTTCATTGTGTTTCTCATACCCTTCCCCTCCCATTTTTTCCTTGTCATTTATGTTGTTGGTTTGTGTGTCTGTCTTGTATTGTTTGCAATTGATTTATAGTACACAGTACTAGCCTCTCTCGTCTCATTATTTAGTTAGAGCACACATTGATCCATCACTTATTTTGGCGCAGTGATTTTATATGTTTTTGTTATAACTTATAAATATATACATAGTTACATATAGTTACATAGTAGATGAGGTTGAAAAAAGACATAGGTCCATCAAGTTCAACCTATGCTAAATTTAGACATCAGATACTTTATCCTATATCTATACTTGCTTATTGAGGAAGGCAAACAAAAAACACCATTAAGGGGAAAAAGGAATTCCTTCCTGACTCCAAGAATTGGCAATCGGATTAATCCCTGGATCAACATCCTTCCCATGTATACTTATTTGGTATATCCCTGTATAACTTTCCCATCTAAAAAGATGTTCAACATTTTTTTGAACAAATCTATTGTATCTGCCATCACAGTCTCCATGGGTAATGAATTCCACATTTTAACTGCCCTTATTGTAAAGAACCCTTACCTTTTTTGCTGGTGAAATTTCCTTTCCTCCAACCTTAAGGGATGGCCCCGAGTCCTTAGTACTGCCCATGGGATGAATAGTTCTTTTGAAAGCTCCTTGTATTGTTCCAGAATATAATTGTATATAGTTATCATATCCCCTCTTAGACGCCTCTATTCTAGTGTAAATAAATCTAATTTAGCTAGCCTCTCCTCATAAGTTAGATTGTCCATTCCCTTTATTAATTTGGTGGCTCTTCTCTGCACTCTCTCTAGTTCCATAATGTCTTTTCTTAGGATTGGTGCCCAAAATTGTACTCCATATTCAAGGTGTGGTCTTACTAGTGCTTTGTAAAGGGGCATAATTATGTTTACTTTCCTTCCATCCATTGCCCGTTTGATGCAAGATATGATCTTGTTTGCCTTTGCAGCTACTGCATGACATTGGGCACTATTGCTAAGCCTGCAGTCTATAAGCACTCCTAAAACCTTCTCCATCAAGGATTCCCCCAATATATCATCATTTAATTTGTAAGTCGCCTTTTTATTCTTGCATCCCAAATGCATAACCTTAGATTTATCTGTATTAAACCTCATTTGCCATTTACCTGCCCACATTTCCAGTCTCTCCAAGTCCTTCTGAAGAGAAATTAGATCCTGCTCTGATTCTATTACCTTACACAATTTAGTATCATCAGCAAAGATGGAGACTTTGCTCTCGATCCCAACCTCAAGGTCATTAATAAACAAGTTAAAAAGCAGGGGTCCCAGTACTGATCCCTGAGGTACTCCACTCACGACTTTATCCCAACCTGAAAAGTTCCATTTATGACAACCCTCTTGTCACGCCTATATGCCCGCAGACCAAGCTAGACCCCAGCACTGAGGTGGGAACGGTATGATACCACAAACCCACAGCAGTGGGAGAAAGCCCGGAGTGTGGTGTAGCGCTGCTGGGCCTGTTGGAAGAGTTGTTAGTGTATACTTGCAACGCTTGGGGAATGTCCATAAGAATAGTCGTGTCCGTTTGCCAATGTTCAGGGATCCAGAGGGTAGAGTCGTCAGAGGGCAAGCCAGGTCCTAGGAAGCCAGTGGTCAGCGGAGTCGTATGCGTAGCAGGGTTCAAAGGGATACCAGAGAGCAGAGTAATCCAGGGTAAGCAGGGGTCAAAGCCAGGGAAATCCAAAGTAACACAGGAGCAGGTAATCACAGGAGCACATAGGGAGCACAGCATAGGTCAAGTACACACAGGGAAACAGGAACTATGCAGAGCGAGGAAGAGGTGGACAGACAGGGATTATAAAGGAAGGTGCACCAATGACAGAGAGGGGAGGAGTAGAGAGAGAAGTGGGAGAAGCTAGAGATAGGTCAGGGAGAGAAGAGGAGGAGACAGAAGGGGCAGTGAGGGGAATGGCCTGAACAGTTTGGGAGGCGGAGACAGGGGGAACCTGATAAGAAGAGTCTGTGCGCGCGCCCCCCTGTAAGCTGGGGATGCGCACACACAGGTTGCAACACAGGCGCGGTCCGCACGGAGCAGGGGAAGACCGCAGGAGGGGGACGGAGCCAAGAGGAGGGGAACGTATGCAAGGCCTGTGCCCGCGCGATGGCCAGCAAAGGCAGAGAGGAGTATGCACGCGCGTCCTCCGTGGGCTGAGGGGGTGCACGTATCGGACGCGTCACCAGGCGCACGTAGCACCGCGCTGTGGGCACCACGCAAGGAGGAGGCAATGGGACGGATGGCACCACAGGGGAAGGTAAAGGAGCTACTGCGGGGAGACGGAGCGTGTGAGTATGCGAGACCTGCGGGGTACGCGCTGCGGCAAGGGGAGAGAGGTAGAAGATGAAGGAGAGGAGTGGGAAGGAGTAGAAAGGGTAACAGGAGATGGGAGAGAGGGACAAGGAGAGGAAGTAATCTCCTGAGTCGTCACATGTCTGTCCTTTAACCAGTTTTCAATCCAGGTGCATATATTATTACTGAGTCCAATTTTCTTTATTTTGTACACCAACCTCTTGTGTGAAACCGTATCAAAAGCCTTTGCAAAATCTAAGTAGACCACATCAACTGTATTACCCTGGTCTAAATTCCTACTTACCACCTCAAAGAAACAAACAAGGTTAGTTTGGCAAGATCTATCCTTCATAAATCCATGCTGACTATTACTAATAATTTTGTTTTCTATTAGGTATTCCTGAATATTATCCCGTATTAATCCTTCAAGTAGTTTCCCTACTATTGAAGTCAGGCTTACAGGTCTGTAATTTCCCGGTTGTGATCTAGCTCCCTTTTTAAATATAGGCACCACATCTGCTTTACGCCAATCTTGTGGTACTGAGCCTGTGGAAATGGAGTCCTTGAATATTAAATATAATGGTTTGGCTATTAATGAGCTTAACTCCTTGAGAACTCTTGGATGTATGCCATCGGGGCCAGGTGCCTTATTTACTTTAATTTTTTCAAGTCGCTTATGAACTTCTTCCTCCGCTAACCAATTGTTCATTAATATGGAGGTTGTGGCTTCCTCCTGCTGCACTACTATTGAACTTGATTCTTCCCTGGTAAACACAGAGGCAAAGAATTTGTTTAATACCTCAGCTTTTTCCTTATCTCCAATAATCTGCCTACCCATCTCACACTGAAAGGGTCCTATATTTTCTTTTCTCAATTTTTGTTATTAAGGTACTTATAATATACCATTATAATATATATTATACCAACAACACCTATACCCCCCTAACATGCAGTACATATATGCACAGCAATGATACTATAGGCCGACGGTTGCCCTTGGGTGTTACCCGCAGGTGTCCTCATGGGCCTGCAGTGCCAATTCTGTGCCCCCCCAAATTAATTTAGAAACACAAATATTAATAAAGAAATACCCCCCCCCCCCAAACATACAGTATAGTAATGGGCACAATTACTTTTATCCACATCTGGATAATAGTGAATTTGCTCATTTAAAATACATAAAGAACAATAAATACAATAAATACATATAGCACTCACCCATGTCCGGCTGGCACGATGAAGGCCATCCTCATCTTCATCACCATCCATGCCCCCTCCGATGCTACAAAACATAAAAAAGAATAACAACAGCCAATGTAATGTCCCCTAACCACTTAATCACCATAGCGGTTATTAACCGCTACAGTCATTGAGGGGTTAACCAACCCTCACCCACCACTCGGGAGGCCTACATACACTGGCGACACACTTTATTCGAGCTCGGCTAGTCCCACGAATTCGGGTATACTCGGGTGTATTGAGGTTTGTGACTGTTTTCTGCCCGAGTGCATTGCGTTATTTTCCAGGCAGGGATTGAAGCATTTTATTCCCGCTGGCTGCAATACTGCACAGTATATATATATATATACTGCATTACAATTCATGAATTTATGCCATCTGGTAGACACGCGAAGCATTGCAGCCTATTAAATCCTAATCATTATCATTTAACAGATCAGCCGCCCGTCAGCCAGGCATGAACCATGGCTGGGAAGGCAAACGCAACGGGGCTTGTCAGAGGTGAGGAGCGGCGCATTCCAGGTATCTGCCAGGTACATACTGGGTATTTGCTCGAATAAAGTGTGTCGCAGCAGTACCCTCCCCCACTACCCAGCCCGTGAGGCCTAATCACCCTCACCCAATTCCCAGCCGGGAGGCCTACCCACATACCCTTGGGCCAATACCCCCTTCCCCCACCCCCAGTACCCACAATAAAAACAATACACAGCCCCACAATAAACATCATTATATTTATTAAATACATAACCCACCCCCTGTGCCCCCCCCATAAATACATGATTTATTATTTTACATACAGGGTTAATACCCCTGGCCCACGGGAGTCCCCGGTGGGCCTGACGGGTCACCTCACAGACCTACAGTAGCCCAGCACCATGTTTTAAACAGGGTCTGGAGGCCTGCGGGTGGTCCCCGCCAGGCGCCATGGTCCACCAGGTGGTCTCCGCGGGTTACCGTGGGCCACAATGGGGTCTCCACGGTAGGCCCACGGATGTCTGGGGGGCCCTGGGTCAGACCCACAGGTGCCTGAGGGCCTCAGGTGGTTCCCACGGGGATCTGGGGGCCCTCGGGTGGTCCCTACGGGTCCGTGGTGCCCACACAGATGTGGGGCCACCGGTTCTTCCCCGCAGGTGTCCCCCTTGGACCCGGCAGCCGTTTACCCGTGAGAAGTCCGAGGAGACCTCAGGTGGTCTCCATAGGTCCCCCGCAGACCTGTGGAAACAACCCTCTATGTAAAAAAAATAAACATGTACTATACATTAAATACATCAACCCCCCCCCCCCCCCCCCTAAACAAATACAGTACAGTAATGTGCAAAATAACTATTATCCAGATATGGATAATACATTATTTCCCAATAATTAAACACATTAACTATCATAATAAAATAAATAAAGTTCTACTAAACTCATCAATATGAATCCCACTCGACAGCAAAATCTGTGCAATTAGAATTGTGTGCGTGAAATGTTTTGTGTAATTTGTTATGTCATTTAAGTTGATGATGGTTGCATGGGTATATGTTGGGACCCTGCCTTGATTTTTTATTGTGGCTTATTTGGTGAACTTAGATTGTGTATGATCGTGTTAGTTAGAAATAGATTTTTTTTTGCTATGGATTTGTTTTTGCATAACAATATTGAATATGGTTTTTGTTTTGGATTTTCTTCTAATGTATTTCGGATGCCATAAGTTGTGTGTTGGTAATTTATTATTGTCGACTTGCTTTGTTTATATTGCATGTTTACTTTCAATCGTGTATTTGTTTTGGACCTTTGATTGCTATTGTGTACATGATGGAAATATTATTTGCATCATGTACACATTGTTCAATTGTATGTTGTATTGCAATTTACTGGGTTGGATAGGTGCTTGCTGTATTCTCTTATGAGATGTGTTTTAATAGTAATTTGGCTTTGTTTTAATTTTGTCTGTGATGTTGTCAATTAGAGATCGGAAGTGTTCAATTAGTACTTGGATATCCTCTACCATTTCTTTGTAGATATATATAAATATAAAGAAAAAGAGACAAAAACAGGCGCACACCTAGTGCATTAAAGTAAAACAATCAGTTTATGGAACATTAAAAAACAGACAAATGCCCACTCACAAGTCAAACGGTAATATAGAGCAGTTATGAGATTGGCTCTCATATGCCAGTAGTAGCGTCCGGATCAGCAATGGAGTCCTGTCCTACACACACGTGGCGCAGTCTCCTTCACCGGAAGTGACGTCCTCCCGGTCGTGTGCCCCGCAAAAGGAAATCCCTCCGGGAACCAAAACCTTCGCCTGCTTACTTCTGGCTGCTGCACCACCAGGAATAGTAGAGATATGCCCGCTCTTCTTGTCTGGCTCGCCGCTCACAAACTGCATTCGTAATAGTCCGTGATACACTGTATTCAGTGGGAAAGTGCCTCCTCCGTCTTAGCCACGCCCTACGCGTTTCGTCATCAAGGATGACTTCATCAGGGTTACCCATTGGTTGTGACCCCACAGTATTTATAGCAAGGTCAATTTGCATACACAATTGAAAAAACAATTAAATCGTTAATTACATAATTTGAACCACTCCATAGATTTGATATTTCCTTGTTGTATTAATTACTATGGAAAGGTTATGAAGACACCACTATTTTTGCAAAAGATGAAACATAGCTCATTTGTAACTAATATAGAATGTTAATTTTTATATACTTCAATTGATGATCAGACAGTAAAGGAATAAATTATGATAAATAATCGAACTAATAATTATATTTGAATTTAGATACCAATTGTGATATCCAGATTGAATATACTATTTGTATTTTAACTTGTATATTGTAAAATAAAATAAAATGTTAATGAAATTCTACAGAGTTTAATTTAATTGTTAATTTTAAATTCAAATTCTCAAGAGTTGGAGAATGCTAGTAACAGTGAATACTAGACTACCCAGTTTTCCCAATTAGTCATTAACATATCTAACAGTAATTATTCTGTTACAGGATGAATCCAACCATGTTTGAATACAAATGTATACCTGTTGTTGATCCATTATTGAGAAAATAATGGATTGTTATTGGAGTCAGAGGTAACCCCGACCCAATTACTCACAATAAAAACAATATACAGCCCCACAAAACATCTTATATTTATTAAATACATAACCCACCACCCTGTGCCCCCCCCCCCCCCCATAATACAATGATTTATTATTTACTACAGGGTTATACCCCGGCCCACGGGAGTTCCCGGTGGGCCTGACAGGGTCACCTCACAGACCTACAGTAGCCCAGCACCATGTTTCAAACAGGGGTCTGGAGGCCTGCGGGTGGTCTCGCCAGGCGCCTGGTCCACCAGGTTCGTCTCCGCGGGTCTCCGTGGTCCACAAATGAGTCTCCACGGTAAGCTGCGGTGTCTGGGGGCCTCGAGTCAGACCCACAGGTGCGTGAAAAGCATGTGATTTTGGTTAAGGCAAAGAAAATGCTGACTTTCATTTAAGGAAATGAAGCCAGCCAATCAGAATGGCTTTGCTTCATTTACCTTAACATGACGTCAAGAAAACCAAATGGGCGCCGTCACAATGGGACTAGAGCCAATGAGATCGTTGATTTAGTCCGACGCNNNACGATCTCATTGGCTCTAGTCCCATGTGACGGCACCATTTTGGTTTTCTTGACGTCATGTTAAAGGTAAATGAAGCAAAGCCATTCTGATTGGCTGGCTTCATTTCCTTTAAATGACGTCAGCATTTTTTTTTCCTTAACCAAAATCACATGCTTTTCACGGACCAATCAGAACCGTGAGAACCATTTGATTCAAAATGTGACGTCATAGGCCTATAAAAGCCTATGTCGTCTCATTTTATAGCTAGAGGCCGTAGGGAGAGGACATCCCCTCAGAAGAAGATGGCCAGTGCGTCGCAGAAGATGAAGAAGCCAGAAGACCCCGAAGACCCCGCATACGGCAAAGAATACCCCGAAAAGAAGACCACAGACAGTATGGATTATAAAGACACGAAAGAAGACACCACATTGGATTACAAAGGTTTTTTATTTTATGGGTTCCTGGTTCCTGTCTTTGGTTTTGTTACAGACGTAGCGAATTAAACGGATGTCGGTCATTGGTCATCTAATGGTAAGTAAACTAAAGAAATGTATTTTATTTATGTAGTAACTGTTTTTTTGATTTTTTTTAAAATGTCAGATCTATTTTTTTACTGTCCATTTAATGCCCATGTATGTAGAGGGGGAGGGCTGGTGTCACCAAGATGAATACTGCTGTGGCGGGGCTGAGGAGAGGTGAGGCGGGGGCTGCAGGAGTTACATAACAAGCGCGTTGCGGGTGTGTCAGAGCAGATGAGTTTGGGGGTTTCCAAGATGAGCATCGGTGTGGGATGGTGCCCGTAGAGTGAGCTGGGGTTTCAGGCTGAGCATCGGTGGACAAAGGGTCCAAAGCGGCGGATGTTTTTGGAATCGTGCAGGTGGGGCTGTGGCTAGGTGGGGAAAGTCCTGGTACATAGCCGTATTCTGCTGTTGGGTGCAGTGGGCACTTCTGGTGACCCGTCAAACAAGTTGATTCTTCCTTGTGGATTTTTTGCCCCATTTTCTCTCTTCCTAATAAGGGCCGGGTTCATTGCCTTGGGAGCCTTCGGAACCTTTCTCTAGGCATCTTTGGCTTTGGCTTGAAAACAGCTTAAGACTTTCGCTTTCTCATGGTCGGCCAGCAGAGGAAGCAGTTCCTGGCATCTGTGTAATCGGGGTTTGATCCAGTAAGATTATGGAAGAAATGCAACATACGTATCTGTTCAAGCTCGTTGAGATAGAGAATCAGCGGTGGGAGGCTATGTATTTGTTCCTCATTTTATTGCACTGTGTCCCCCTATTTGGAACTGTTTTGGAGGCGGCGTGGGACACGAGCTGCAGGTGTAAAAGTGGGGTATACAGTACGTTACCTAGTCGAGAGTAGGCCATGTACATTGTGTAAATATAACCGATCTGGTCGTGGGGGGTTGGTTGATTGTGAATGATATCATCGAAATACATTCCTCTCTGCTTGATTTTTAAAGCAGCGATGCCGACGTATGCTATTTGTTTGAAAGGATCTCAGCATGAGAATAAACAGGACATATACAAGAAAGGACAATGGGAATTTTACAGATAAACGCTGGTTACTGACTGAATCGGGCCTCGATTTACAAAAGCACTGTCACTATCATGCCCATGTCACGGCAAAAAAGTGTAAAGCAAAGCCACCCAGTTAAACAGAGTAAGTATTTTGGTTTCATTCTAGTTTACTGTATTACTTGTATAAGCGGTCCTTGCATATCAAAATGTTTTTGTTTATTTTCTTTGCATTATTTTAGAGCCCACAACATTACTGTACTATCTTTTAGAATAAGAAAATATAATGTTTTTTTCTCTTGCTGACTGCTTTTATTACTCTAAACCGTCCTTGCATATCAACATGATTTTTCGTTTACTTGTTTTCTTTGCAAATATTTAGAATCTGTACAGTACTGTAGGTCATTTTTGTTTTGTGATTAGTTTTTGCCTAACAAATTTGTTCTCTTTTCTTTAACTTTAGGAGCGAAGCATACTGGTGGACAAAATCACAAGGTTCATGACGCCATTGGAATGTGACAATATGGACTGTCAAGTAAGTTGTCTTACTAATAAAGTAATGTATAGTATAATGCATACGTAGATGAAAATGACAGAACGGGAGGGTTGTGTGCTACGGTAAGTTATACTGTGCAGTAGCTAGTGCAGTTACAGGCAAAAGTGTTTGTACTGTACACTACTGTACTGTATGTAAAAGTGTGTGTTTTACTGGTACCTGTACAATTTTCCTTGTCTTAAAGAGCAAGTCCAATGATAAGGATAAAGTAAAAGAGTGGACTAAGCACGGGCATGGTAAAAAAATATATGATATACTAAAATATCCACAATATGCTATATAAATATAAAAAGTGGAGCGATCATACCAAAAAATCTAGTAATAAAGATAAATAAACAAATATTAATGTCCCGCGCAGAGATCCAAAGGAGCTATTCAAACTACTCTCCAAATATGTATAACTTCACTGTATAGAAGAGAAGAGAGGTGGTTCTCGTGGGCGTGGTGCTTTAAATCTTCCTCTCCAGGTATATTCAGGAGAGAAAAAAAACAAGAACAAGATACCAACAAACAAGGTGTTGTTGTAATTACGGATAACAATCAGGAAAACAGAGAAATAAATAAGAGACTATCTCTTGAACTGACGTGTCTGATTTCACTACGTATCTCTTCTCCTGTACCTCCAGTATATTTCTGAAAAGTAAAAGAGGGATAATGGCATTGCCCAATACCGTTTTATATTGAACAACACAACAGCAGTTCCAAGTTTTTCGACTACTCACAAATCCAAGCACAAAATGGACTTAGTGAATGAATTCTCCAGGTTATGCCTTCAGGTGTCAATATCCGCAACGTCATCTTTCTTTGTTTTAGGGTGCTTGACGGCCCTCTTCTCCCTTTTTGGCCACCGTCTCAGCCGTCCACCATTGCCAGCTCACAGCATCGTGGGTGTTCCCCACGGCTCGTGCACAGTCTGGATCCCTCTCTTGGTGTCTCGTCCCTCTTGATCTCGGCCCACGTCGGTCTTCTGGCTGCAATGCGCTGTGACAATGCGCTCGTGCTGGTCGACGCTGATTGTGGTCAGAAGTCCACTTTGATCCCTTCAGGCCGGTACGGTGGACATCAAATGTCCAAATACCATGCCGGTAGCTTGGGACAGGTTGTAATTTACAAAAGCAACAAAAATATATAATATATATATACCGGGTTTTGAACTCGTTCGGGCAGACTTGAGACTTTTCCTACTACAAGCACTACAAGCATACAAGCATAACAAGAACACCTACAAGCACGGCAATGGATGCAAGTTGGCAAGATTTCAGTGATGTCATCTTTTCTGACCGAGATAACTGTAGCTCTTGAGGGATTTCCACTCTTGAATTCCACAAAACATAGGGACAGCCTATACGTTGAAGGGGGCTGCGGTCCTATCACCCGTGAACGTGCAGGGATGGTGTCTGGTGCATGCGTCGTAGACGTGGGACAAGCGATCTCCAGTCGAGTCCTAGAGGTTTGAAGCGGTCATTGACAAATAATGTACCAAAGTCACATGCTTTATCTTTATAAGTGCCTATGCCACTGATACAGTACCAACTGTAGTACTGTATCTGTACTCCCTAATGTTCAGGTTTAAATTAATGTTTTTTTTTCTCGTTCTCTTGTTCCAGGAATCATGGCCAAAGTAGTTTTCCTACACAGCAACATGTTTTCACCACACCTCATCTGTTGATACATTAAGCATGATTTCCCACTCGCCTGGTCAGTCCGTTTCTTTCAAGACAATGATCCTAAACAAATGCCTCTTTGGCCTAATTCTTGCGAGCGGTATCATCTGGTTTCAGACGCCACCTGAGTAAGTGTCTCCAGTACAGCTTTTTTCATATATTACAACTCTTCATTTGTAATCCGCATTCAGTGTTTAGTGAGCGCTGATTGAGATTTATGTATCTGTCTGCTTGGCCTGCCCACAAGACCAGATGAGTACCACGGGACTGAAGGTGGAAAGGAGTAATACCACGCACCTAACATTAAACGGGGCACGTCCGGAGTGTGGAAATCAGCGTAGATGGGGTTCGGGTAAACAAAAAAAACTTCTACGTACTTGGAGTCTCCGCGAATAAGGGTAGTTCGTAAGCAACACTGGTACGTGAGTGGAGAAGCAGCGTAGTCGATTGTCACGTGAGCACGTGTCCAGGTTTTGAGAAGTCTGCAGCATAGAAGTCCAAAGCGAAGTCCAAAGGGTTTCGGAGGGCACGTTAGTATAGTCCAAAGCAAAAGGTAAACGGAGGTCAGCAAAATTTCAGGGCAGGAACGGACACTGTAAGACAGAGAGGCCATGAAACAGCAGACAGCACCAAGGTACAGAAGCTATGCAGAGCAAAGGGAAAGTGTGAAGGGGGAATAAATGGGGCTGGGACCATCAGGGGAAGAGAGTGACAGAGGAGCAGGCCCGAAGAAGGACTCCTATAGGAGAGCAGAGTGTGAGAGTTTGGGAACCAATCAGAGTGAGGGGAGGGACAGCGGAGCGGCCCAAGTAAGACCCAGATAGGCGGAAATTACCAGAGGCTTTGGGGGTGGTCTGGCAAGGGGAGGAGCGAGGGACGGACAAGGGAAGGAACAGAAAGGGGAAAGAGACTGGGGCGGAGCTGATGGGGCAGGGGCGTGCAAGGTACGTGTGCCGCGTCAAGGAGGGGGGAGAGTGGGATAGAGTACCGGGGATTTGGGAGTAGTCTGAGCAAGGGGAGGAGCAGAGGACAGACAGGGGAAGGGTCAGGTGGATGAGGGACCTGGAGGGCGTTAGCTGACGGGCAGGGGCAGGGACAACGCAAGTGGCGTGCGCCGCATCAAGAGGCAGAGTGTAGACGCCCGGCGCCAACTAATGGCGCGGTCCCACGCGCGCCCATAGGGGTTACGGTGACCGGGATGTGCGGTGGTAGCCGCCAGTGGCGAGGACTCCGCCGGGGTGCCCGACGGCCTTTAATAAAGGTAAGGAGGCCCTGGAAGCGGGTATACACCGCAGTGCGATCCTTACAGTATCCTTGACTACTTTATACGTTATGCAGGGACATTTTGCCTCCTTCATATTTACATCCTCTATTAAATTTTATTATCCATACAATTTGGGTTTTTCCTCTGTTATGTTACTGGACTCTTTATTCACAATGTTAGTTCATATTTTTGTTTTCAATTGAGTTTTATTTGAGTATGTATGATTTATACTTAAAACCCTCTGTTTGGTGTTTTGGCCAGCTTTATCAATTTTTTTAATTATTATATCAGACCACAAGATATTAGCATCTTTTTAAAAATTAAGTAATTAGAGGGTTGCTCCACGGAGGAACACAGGTACAAAAACCCTTCCATAAGGCTATGTAATCACCTCTGACGAAATTAGTAAGGGTATAATGTACGTGATCAGGCACTGGTAGTCTACTGTCGCAACGCTCTTCACATCAGTTAAACCAGCGAACCCATTCCTCTTCTGATTTTATCAATCACAGAACTCGGGGTTCCCACGTGAGAGTGCACTCGCCGGCAACAGCACCATGAGGCCCCACCAAGAGCGCTGTATTTAGGGACGGACAGAGCATTAGACTGCCGTGTGCTAAATCCACCATTTATACATGCTTCAAAGAAGCTACAGCTTGTGAGTGAATTCATATAGTTTCTTGTTTTTAACTACTGAATTAACGTAATGTGCAATGTGGAGGTATTTGTGCTTGTTTTTTCAGATTGAACCTGGATGGTGAAGGGAGCATATTACCTCTCATGTTATGTATTATTTTGGCTCTTTTTTTCCCCTTCTTTCCGTATAGTCTTTGGAGATTTTGTGTTCTGAAAAAATCCAATATGTTAACATCTGTTCAAAACCTTTTTTTAGATGATTTATAGCTGCACTTTTAACTGTGCGCTGTGTTTTTACATTGATCGTCACAAAATGTAGAAATAACTGCAATTATGATATTAGATGTATTCCTAATATGCACTGTAAACATCTTGGATGTCTGTGTATAAAGTGCTTTAATTGGAATCCATAATTGTTAATATTAGAATCATCACTATGGCAGCTTTAGATACCCAGGAGCGGTTTTATTTGGCAAATGTTTACAATTTTTTAAAACCATACTGTCAAAAATCATGTTACATTCTGTTTTTCTATGTATTCAGTTATATCTAATAGGGATTATATCTCATGTCAATAATGTCAGATAAAAAGAAATTCATATTGTGTTTTTAGGCTTATTAAATGTATTTCATAGGCAGCAAAGCTGACTATTTTCCAACAACTTGATTCACAAATGGAAAAAACAGCATCTGTTTTCGCAGAGCTTCACATATGGCTATCATTGTTGCTTGGAAAAGCTTGTGCAGGTAATGTAGCTGAATCAAAAGAACCTCTCTGGAGTGCAACAACCTAAGGGACATTAAAACAATGCTCCCCGAATGGGAAACAGTTGCTCTCTAGGAATTGGTAATGCATATTTTTTTTTTAAATGGAACTTCAGTATTGCACACTACAAATGCACATGCTCATTGCTCTGTGATTGTAGCACTGTTGGAAAACACACTGACTTGATTATTGCAAGTACAATGTACTGTACTGTATCTTCCATCGTAGTATTTAAACTTTTTACAGTAAATCTGCAAGTCCTTTTTGTTTTGTTCTTTTTTTCACTGATTTTATTTTGTTTATCTACAGATGTAGCCAAGGTTATTGCATGCACTGATGTGTCAATTTGTAAGAAAACAATTAAAGTTGACTAGGAAGTGCGAAGTTCACAGCATTAATCAACTGACAGCCCCAGGATGGTCAAACTCTTGAAGATACCCTTCCCAGCATCTAAATCCATGTCCAACACTTCGACCAATTGAAATACCACCATTGTAAATTCTTAGGCTGTGCTTATAGTGACAGCGACAGCAACACGACCATGCATCAAAACAGATGCATGGTCGCCAGCGCTACCAAAATTCTTGTAGTCAGTAGAAATCATTTTGCAGAGACAGTTCCACATGTGACTGCCTACCAACCAATCAGAGAACTTCTATTGCATCCAATGCATCTGTGCGTGTGTGCCTGCAAGGCGCCAACAGGGGGGTCTGCTGGGGTGGGCGTGCCGGGCCCATGTGTTAGGGGGCCCGGCCCGCCAAGCTCTCTGCTCGGCCATGTTCTCGACAAATCCCGTCGCTGGTCACCACGGGGTGACAGGATTTTGCGCACTGGCGATCCGCCAAGCAGCGCAGCTTTTTCTCTCCCAATAAAAAAAAATCCCCTTACCTGATTGGTGTTGGCACGCTGCCAGGATTTTTTTTAGGACGCGCAACAAGCTCTGTGAGAGCTTGCAAAGCGAAGCCGCCTTTTCTTGATCCTGCAAGGAGCAAGTAAGGTTAGTACTGCCCCATGCTCCCTTGGCTCCCCTTACCTCCATGCTCCCCTTAGCTGCGATTTCTCCGATGTGTCCCCATTGCTCCGTTTGCCCCCCCCCCGTGTGTGTGTGTTGTCGTCACCCCCACTCTCTCTTCTCTCTTCTCTGTACTCTCTCTCTGTGTAACTCTCTCTCTCTGTCACTCTCTCTCTCTGTCACTCTCTCTCTCTCTGTCACTCTCTCTCTCTGTCACTCTCTCTCTCTCTGTCACTCTGTACCCACTCTGTCACTCACTGTCTCTCTCTGTCTCTCTGTCTGTCTCTGTCTGCCTCTGTCTGTCTCTGTCTCTCTGTCTGTCTCTGTCGTCTCGTCTGTCTCTGTCTGTCTCTGTCTGTCTCTGTCTGTCTCTGTCTGTCTGTCTCACCCACATCTCTCTGTCTTATCTTAACTGCCCTTACCAACACCGAAATAACCTATACTGCTTTCTTCCAGATCTGATCTCAAGGTTCAGACAGGAGACATACGAAATCCCCCCTAACCCCGAAGACACCTCCCCTCCAAGTATATAACATTGCGGTAATGAGGATACTGGACATTGAAGGATTGCGGTCAGGTAAGATCCAAGGCGGGATTGCTGCTTTAGAAATGGGAAGCGGGGGCATACGACACTGGTTAGGATGTTCAGGAAGTAGTCTTTACATCTTGGCTTTTTTTTCTCTCGATTGGAGGTCATCCGACCTTTCCACACGACACGTCTATGTGTCAGGACTAATTGTAGTAGTATAAATGTATACACATAATAAAATTATGTAAAAAACGAATCTCGTTATAGTTCTGCTAGGAATTATCAATTTCTTTTAAAGGACGAGTAGATTTTTGGTGGTTTGGCAATCACTGCTTATTTGTACTGTTGTGTGTTGTGTCCTGTGTGTGTTGTGTCACTGACTGAGTTCCCCCCACCAGCCCTAACTGAGCCACGGCTGGCCATTCAGGATCCTCCATAAACTACACCACCCCCCTACCCCACGGTCCCTAACAGAACAGGCAGCCAAAACCGTCCCCCCCACCCCTGTGTCCTACCTTCCCAGCATTCTACCCTGTTCACCGCTGGCAGTCTGGAGCAGGTTTCCCCTCTGCTGACCTGGTACAACAGGCTGAGGTCCCAACCAACTCACCCCCCCCCCTCTGAGCCCTGCTACAGGTAAACCCAGGTACGGACTGTGGCCGCCTCCCCCAAGTGCAATGCCTGAGGCATCAGGCCAGCCCTACCTTTCCGGTTGTCCTCTGCTGCTCCTGGTACAGCAAGTTGCAGGCCCCACGTGCCTTCCCTCCCCCCTCCAAATCCTCCGCCCGGGCCCAACAACGTTGATATCAAAACTCCCCCACGCCCCACCTCCCTGGCCCTGCTACCCCCCCCCCCAGGCCCATACTGAATCCCCCCAGGACTTTTGTCAAAGGGATGTAGCATTGGGTATCTTTGTCTTTGTTGAAAATATTAAAAAAACAGATTGCATTGTAATGTTTTTTCCATATTAACAATAACAAGAAAACAGTAAGTAAAAGTTGCACGCAAAAAAAAAAAATTCCGTGGTAGGGTGCGCTATGGTTGGGGGGGGGGGGGGTGTCCTTTTATTTGCCCTGGGAACCATGATTTCTATTGGCGGCCTGTGTGCCTGTGTGTGTGCGCGTGTGTGCGCGTGTGTGGCGTGTGTGCGGGTGTGTGCGTGTGTGCGTGGTGTGCGTTGCGTGTGGGGTGCGTGTGCGTGTGGTGTGCGCGTGCGTGGTGCGTGTGAACAATGAACTGCTGCTACTGTAAAGTTGCCTTCCTTTATATGGTATTTTACAGAACAAGTAAGTACAATTTTTTTAATCTACAGTGTGCACCAAACTCTTCACCATAAAAGCTGCTGTCATAAAAAAAAAAAAGGGAGAGAAAATAGGTTTTATTAATATATATATATATTCTATGTATAATATTTATTAATATAGCTCTCTGCTGCACGTGCGCCTGGTGGGCGTGCACAGATTATAGCGCGTTATTCGGCGGCGTGTAGATGAGCTATGGATGCATGGGTGGGGTGTGGTTATATGGTGGGTGCAGCCATGTCAGGGATATCTGCTCTTCCATTGGCTGCTGCCGAGAGCATGTGACCATGTTGCGGACAGGAAAACAACATTCTTGTCTCCTGCCGCCGTAAGCGTCACAGGCTTTGCGCGCCCACATACACACTGCATGGGGCCTGCCCCATAGAGGGCTGTGCTGTGGTGTGTGGCGCACACGCTGCAGCACGCGCCGCCGCGGCCACTGGGGACTTACCTTACAGCACTTCCTTCTTAACAGTCATACTTTCTCTTCATATTGGAACCCACTGGAGCCATGTGCTATCTTTACTTCCTATATGCTGTCCCAGTAGGAACTGGATCTTCTTAACGCTTCATTTTGTGCACATGCATGGTTTTTCAATGGCACATGTAAATCTCACATTAAATGATGTGCCTGCCAAGCCATAATATTGACTATATCGTATATTTTGGTTAATCATATGTCTGAAGGTTCTGTACTAACATATCAATAACAGTCTAAAAATCAATGAACAGTCTAAAAATAAACAAAGTAATTGTGCAGACAACCCATTCAGGAGCAGTTAATTGTAAAATACCCCTCAGTTACCTTTACTCAATACGTATGACAAAATTGGAAGGAAGTTAGGTAACACAGAGCTTAAATATGTGGCATCACACTCTTGGCATTTGATTTGCCTATTTAAGACTGTTCCATAAACATAACATTTTGTATGATATGTCAGTTTGTCCTGTTGCACGATTACAAACACTGTCACTATAACAAACATGTGAACAAAATAAAAGACATTGTGGGGCATATGCCGAGAACTGCGAGATGGCCATTCGTCAGACTTAGAACTCTCCATGTTTTTGGCGGATTCCCTTTGCAGTATGCAGGAAAGTGCGCATATCTGGGAGAGGAATCCGGCGGCAGAGAGATGGCGAGCCCTGGCGGAGAGGGCTCCGCTGGCGAGATCGTCAGCAGAGAGCGAGAGCCGCCTCTCTGCACAAATCTGGCGGCAAATAATTTTTTTTTCCATAACAAATCTATTACTATTGTAGATGTGCAGGGGGTCTCCGGAGATGAACTGCGTTGGTTTTATGTCCGGGGACCCCTGCTTCCCGAGATACAGGCCCGTTATGAGGTGCCGGTATCTCCTATGCATGGAGATAGCCCGATCACGGGACGCGGGACATTTCCATTCATAGGAGATACCGGCACCCATAAGGGGCCTGTATTCGGGAAGCAGGGGGGCCCTGGACATAAAACCAACACGGTTATGTCGGAGACCTCTGCACATGTATACTATTAATAAAAATACAGTAATGCTGCTTCTTACCTTAGCGGCTATTCGTTAAGGCAATGAAGGGGTTAAATACAGTAGCATGTTTTTTGGACATTGCCCCCAATAAACATAGCAATACACAACACATCAGCTCTGTGCCCCCAACTACCCCTAAACCCCCCTTATATACATAACCCATAGTTATATTTTAGGCACAGGAATGGTACTATAGGCTGGCGGTGGCCCTCGGGTGTTTAGCAGGGGTCCCCGCTTGCCTGCAGGATCAAGTCTGTGCCCCAAAAAAATAATTTAAAAACACAAATACCAACATCACAACACCCCTCCCACCCCTACACCCACCCCTGTGAGGCATAAGCACCATCACCCCTACACCACGGGAGGCCTACGCTCCGTCCTTTGGGGACAAAACCCCCTATCCCAATACCCACATCAAAATAATCACACACCCGCAATAAACAAAACAAATAAAAAGCTATACATAACCCACCCACAACATATTGCAAATATATTGTGGTGTTACTTAAAACCCCTAATAACCAAAAAGCTTAATAAGCGCTAAAGTTATTATGGTTAAGCCACCCGCACCCATTCATTTGTAGAGTGGCTCTCATCACAATTTTATCAATATATTATATATATATCTTATATATATATATATTATATATAATATATTATATATATAATATATATATATATATATATAATATATATATAATATTATATATAGTCCGGTATGAGATTAGCACCTCACGGTTTTGTTGCAGGAGGCAGATGCTTGTCCCATAGGAGTATGTAGACATATGGAGACCAGGGGATCCTGATAGCCAAAAAGGAAAGCACACTGCAGGTGATGGTATCAAAAAAGTGTATTCAGTAACACAAGGCCGCCAACGTTTCGGTCCTCCCAACGGACCTTTCAGGGCAGCGCACTGCCTGAGGAAGGTCCCTTGGGAGGACCGAAACTTGGCGGTGTTGTGTTACTGATACACTTTTTTGATACCATACCTGCAGTGTGGCATATTATATAGTGTAATGATGAAGCCACTCTACAAATGAATGGGTGCAGGGTGGCTTAACCAATTATATAACTTTAGCGCTTATTAAGCGTTTTGGTTATTAGGGGTTTAAGTAAACCACAATATATTTGCAATATATGTAATACGATACCGTATGAGCGATATCAGAGACAGCACTCCACAAGGTTGTCAAAAAAGTATTGTATTCAGTGAGACATAACAACGTTTCGGTCTCCACACGGACCTTTTAAGGTGGAGGACCGAAACGTTGGTATTATGTTCACTGAATCAATACTTTTTTGACAACCTTGTGGAGTGCTGCCTCGATATTCGCTCATACGGTATCGTATTACTTATTTGATTCATATAGGATTTGCACCCCCCTTATCTACCTGACGGAGTGCCTTGTTCAATCTATTCACTATATATAATTTATATTTTCAAATACATGTATGATTAAGCAATCTACAAAGAAATGGTAAAGGATATCCAAGTACCAATGAACACTTCCGATCTCTAATTGACAACATTGACAAACTAAAACAAGCCAATGACTATAAAACACATCTCACTAAGAGAATACAGCAAGCACCTATCCAACCAGTAAATTGCAATACAACATAACATTGAACATGTCACAATGATGCGAATAACTATTTCCATCATGTACACAAAGCAATCAAAGGTCCAAAACAAATACACGATTGAAAGTAACATGCATATAAACAAAGCAAGTAGACAATAATAAATTCATACAACACACAATTTATGGCATCGAAATACATTAGAAGAAAATCCAAAACAAAAACCATATTCAATATTGTTATGCAAAAACAAATCCATAGCAAAAAAAAATCTATTTCTAACTAACACGATCATACACAATCTAAGTTCACCAAATAAGCCACAAAAAAAATCAAGGCAGGGTCCCAACTATACCCATGCAACCTCATCATCTTTGACATAAACAAATTTACAAAACATTTCACACACACAATTCTAAACCAAAGGGAAATACTAGTACAAGACATGAAAACATGTAATTAACATTTGCAAAACAACCCTTTAATTAACAGGTAGGTATATAGCTCCATAGGGGATATATATATATTATATATCTATAATAATATATATATATACATAATACATACTACATACAACATTACATACATACATTAATTACATACA
>WSYH01003058.1:0-26437 GCA_036426205.1 Ascaphus truei
TGTGGGGTGCCATCTCTAGGCGTGGACCGGGATGCATTGTCGTCTTCGAAGGTACAAT
Organism: Ascaphus truei; assembly: GCA_036426205.1. Lineage (NCBI taxonomy): Eukaryota > Metazoa > Chordata > Amphibia > Anura > Ascaphidae > Ascaphus > Ascaphus truei. Next base: position 59 of record WSYH01003058.1, read on the forward strand.
TTCTCAAATATAATGCCGCCTAATGCACTGTACTTGACTAGTGTTGCCTTACCGTATGCACTGTACTGTACTATTGAGCACTTGTCTTTTCTTGCTATAGGAATCATGAATAAAGATTTCTTCCAAGACAACATTGTGCCTGTGATAGTGCGATACATCACACAAGACTTTCCCAATGGTCATCGCTTCTACCAGGACAACGATCCCAAGCACACCGCGTCGACGGTCTGTATCTCTTAAACTAATTGTCCTTTCTTTCCAATCACAGATCGCCAGACTTCAATCCGATCGAAATGGTCTGGCATCAGCTGAAGGACCACATCCGTAAAGTGGCGAAACCTTCCAAGAAGGACGAGTTGTATAAAGCCATAATGAGTTTTTGGAACGATGAACTCACCGTGGAATGCTGCAATAAATATATAGACCATATTGCCACTGTGTTGCCCATTGTCATGTAGAATTAATAAAATTGTATTATTTTCCGATATCCGCAGTGATTCTGGTCAACCTGACAGATTTGTAGTAATATACTGCAAGACCATTTGTTGTCTACCCTTTACTATACTGTACTGTATGAATCTTGTTACCGTAGCCAGCCCAGGGCCAGATTAACAAAACAATGGCTTGGATTGGATTAGCCAGACGATTGATGCTTGGCCAGGGAGGGATTAAAAACTCTAAGGGAGGGGGTGGGTGGTGTAGCTAGGATTGTACTGTGTCAGTATTTCCAACGGCAGGTCACCCTAAAAACCTTATACATTATACACAGCATTGTTTAAAGCCCCCTCCCCCTAATGTTTCTGTTAAGCAGATTACACTGAAGGGAGAGAGATATAAAGGCCTAAAGCCCCTTCCCCCCTAATGTTTCTGTTAAACAGATTACAGTACAATGAAGGGAGAGAGATATAAAGGCCTAAAGCCCCTTCCCCCCTAATGTGTCTGTTAAACAGATTACACTGAAGGGAGAGAGATTTAAAGGCCTAAAGCCTTCCTTACCAGTAAATCTCCCTCCCTGCATTGATGTCGTGCAGTGTATGTAAATGTGGGGAGGGGGGGGGGACCCAATGTGCATACTGTACTGTGAGGTCTAACCACCCTCACCCCCTACCCACATACTGTACCGTTACCCCCCCCCCCCATCCTGGCCATGGCCCTCCGCTTCTGCAAAACAGACACAAAAATTAAAACATACAAAGTAATGTCCCCTAACCCCTTAATCACCATAGCAGTTATTAACCGCTACAGTCATGAAGGGGTTAACCCACCCTCACCCACCACTCGGGACGCCTACTGTACATACCCTCCCACTCTAACCCCCCACCCCGTGAGGCCTAACCACCCTCAACCCTCACCCACTAACTACCCACAAGGGAGGCCTACCCACATACCGTTGGGGAACCCCCCCCGACCCCCCACCCCCAGTCCCCACAATCAAAACAATGCACAGCCCCACAATAAACAGCATTCTATTTATTAAATACATTACCCACCCCCTGTGCCCCCCTATAAATACAAGATTTATTCTTTTACATTCAGGGTCCATAACGCAGCCCCACGCTAGTCCCCGGTGGGCTGGCAGGGCACCTGGACAGACCTACAGTTTACCAGCAGCATTCCACAGGTTCTGGAGGCCTGCTGGTGGATCCTGCCAGCACCATGGCGCCCAGGTGGTCTCCTTGGGTCACCGTGAGCCACAATTGGGTCCCCACGGTAGGCCCAAGGATGTCTGGGAGCCCCGGGTCAAACCCACAGGTGTCTGCGGGGCCTCGGGTGGTTCCCATGGGGGTCTGGGGAACTCACGGGTGCTCACTACGGGTCCGCGGTGCCCCCACAGAAGTGGGACCACACATCATCATGCCCGCAGACTACGGGTCGGAGGTGCCCCCACAGAAGTGGGACCACACATCGTCATGCCTGCATGTGTCACCCGTGGAACCACCAGCCTGCTACCCTTTAGGATACCCAAGGATTCCCCGCGGGTGGTCTCCAGAGGTCCCACGCAAAACCACGGAAGTAACCCTGAATGTAAAAAAAATAAACCTGGCCTATACAGTATAGTAAAGGGTAGACAACAAATGGTCTTGCAGTATATTACTACAAATCTGTCAGGTTGACCAGAATAACTGCGGATATCGGAAAATAATACAATTTTATTAATTCTACATAGAATTAATAAAATTGTATTATTTTCCGATATCCGCAGTGATTCTGGTCAACCTGACAGAGTTGTAGTAATACAGTATACTGCAAGACCATGTGTTGTCTACCCTTTACTACTACAGTATACAGTACTGTATGAATGACAATAGAGTGCTGTATACTTTATAAGGGGAAATCTTCTGATCAACTCTCTTTGATCAACACTGATAAATTTATACCCCTTTAGCACCTGTCGTTCCATCCTATGCACCCATTTACAATGGTGATTGTGGTCGTATTCACGTACTTTATGTGAGATAAATTAACCAGTTCTTTTAATGCTGAAGTCGCCACAAAAAACTTTTATGGGTGAAGGGTGGGTATCGTGCCTGTGTGGCTTAACCCCTTAATTACCTTTGCGGTTATTATCCGATAAGGTGTTTAAGGGGTTAATTGATATCTGAATGTACTTGCAATGTAGTGGCTTGGTATTGGCTATGTCTTGTGTGGGCAAGAGAAGGAAGGAAGGCGCTGGCGACGGACACTTCGTATTGATGAGGTCAGTAGTACTTTATTTATTTGTATATGCTAGTTAATGTTTTTAATAATGGGCAATTAATCTATTATCCATATCTGGATAATAGTTATTTTGCACATTATTGTACTGTAGGTGTTGGGGGGGAGGGTGTATGTACTGTATGAATGACAATAGAGTGCTGTATACAGTATAAGGGGAATCCTTCTGATCAACTCTCTTTGATCAACACTGATAAATAATTTATCTCACACTCAGTACTACAAACTGCTTTTTGCTTGCAGACTGCAAAGCCGCAAGACCAGCAACATTGTAAAAAAAGAGCAATGAGCGCGAAATTGGCGTGGGAACTTCTGTTCTAGGGCCCCTAGAAATAATATTCTTTATTTTATTTATAAACTCACATTTATAAACCCCGTCACCCACCCCCGCTACACACAATAAAGCGGGAACTTACAGTACAGTATATATTTATTTCTCTTCATGTATTTATTTATTTATTTAGATTTATTTATTAATTGTGCAGCTGCTGTGCGTGAGGGGCCATGGCCAGGATGGGGGGGGGTAACGGTAGAGTATGTGGGTAGGGGGTGAGGGTGGTTAGACCTCACAGTATGCACATTGGGTCCCCCCCCCCCCCCCCACATTTACATACTGTACACTGCACGACATCAATGCAGGGAGGGAGATTTACTGGTAAGGAAGGCTTTAGGCCTTTATATCTCTCTCCCTTCAGTGTAATCTGTTTAACAGACACATTAGGGGGGACGGGGCTTTAGGCCTTTATATCTCTCTCCCTTCATTGTAATCTGTTTAACAGAAACATTAGGGGGGGAAGGGGCTTTAGGCCTTTATATCTCTCTCCCTTCAGTCTAATCTGCTTAACAGAAACATTAGGGGGGAGGGGGCTTTAAACAATGCTGTGTATAATGTACAGTATAAGTTTTTTACAATTAGATAGATGTAATCCTTGGTATTGTAAGGGTTAGCTTTGGTTTTAAATTGTGTTTTCTGGTTGGTACTTACTGTACAGTATATATTGACTTTTGTTTACTTGATTGGTTAAAGTGTTTGTTTGGAAGTGTTTGTATTTACTGTACTGGTAGAGTAGCTTGCAATTATATTGTTAACATTCATTTCCAGAATGTACAGTATATGGTGCATAGATTTTATGCTATGCATCATTTACAGTATACAATGTAAATGCAATGTACTGTGGAAAGGGGAGCGCGGAGGAAAGTGCTGAAGCGGCAACGAAGTGCACACGGCCCCTCACCACTCGCCAAATCCAAGCCCGGTGTTATCCCAAAAACCAACCTGGCACAGAAGTTCTACCCCATCCGCTTTCTTGAAGTGACGCTCGCAGAGCTGCTCCCGCTCCAGTTAAACTCCGGCACCTCAGCTCCAAGCGAAGCACCAAACCCACTGGAGAATCATCCAAAAGACGCACTTCGGGCAGAAACATAGCACTCCTGCATTCCACATATCACCCTTCACTCAGTACTTCCTTACAAATCAACGCCAACCACCCCTACTGACCTTACCTCTCAAAACCACAAACCATCCCTACCTCATTCCGCACGACACCCACCAACGCCCACACGGCCCTCACCGCCCTCTCTCGTGCACACCCAACGATTAAAATCGCCGCACACCCACCTCCGCCTCAAAAGCCCACAAACCCAACCCTAAGTCCATCATTTGTGGCTCAAAGCGTGCCCCGCTAAGGAAAAGTGGATTATGGTGTGACCCTCCTTCTCTTCTTTCCCCTTCACATATTCACCGTTTGACGCTGCCCCCCAATTCTGTTGGATGGTGTGGTCGTGTGCTCCACAAGGCGTTCTCTCCTTAGTTTTCTTACCATACCCATCCTCCTATCCTCCCCACCGTCACTCCCCGACCGACGTACCACCTGGAACAGGCCGGCAACCAACAACCGCCCCAAGGCGACACGGGATCCCCCCCCGCCGTTCCTAAAACCACACCTACTCCACAAGCGACAGCCTCCCCCTGCACACCAATCATGCGCCCTCCATAAAATGAACCAGCCCCCCGGTGTGCCCCGGACCAACCGCCCACCCCAACCCCCCTCCACCGCCCCCACAAACCACCCCCACCCTCTCCCCTCATTTCCTCGCCCCTCCCATGCCCCCCAAAACACCGCCCCACTATGCGCGAGAGAGGAAATCGTCAGCACGCTTCTAATAAATGATTGTTCCTCGCCCCACCGCCCCCGCCCCTGCCTTGCGAGTGTACACCCAACCCCCTGACGACAGTATCTCCGACTAATCTTCCGCCCATTGCCCCCGTTTGTGTGATGGCAACGCTCCAACTGCAATTACCACTCACCTAATACGACGGTTTATCAGCCTTCCCCCTTTGTCCCCCCCGCCGCTCCGACCTCTGAATCATTTGGCCCCTACTCCACCACCCCCTCCGCAACTCACATCCGCCTTGTTCGATCCACCGTCATAAAAAGCTGCGACTGGCAGTGGCCCCTCCGGTGCACCCGCTTCAATGGGAAATTTCATCCGTAATACGTATGGTGATAGATACTGTATTGCTCTTGGCCCCCCTCCCACGGCCCCCCCCCCCCCCCACAGTGATTACTTATTGCGTGCCGGCGTCAGCTCTGGTACTCTCTTTAGTATACAGAGGGTTCCTACCATTCACGGTACCATTCAACACTCTTTCATTTTTGATTTTTCACCTCAGAAAGAAAACGGCTACCTGCCGGGTGAGATTTTTCGCCGATGGATAATATTGTGGCTGTCGCAGTATGCTGCTGATTTTTTCCGGCCGAACAGTATACTGTGTTTAATAACAACCCAAGTAATAAAACTATGCATTTATTCTACAGTACATTTCAGTCAGTACATTACCTGCACATACTGGGGCCCGATGAGTGTTTCGGCACAGAGAGAGAGATTTAATATATTGTACAGTGAGCAGGGGGGTTCCCTGAGCAGTAAATTAATGCTCACGGACCCCCCTGCTCTCGCTCCATATTATTAAAAATACAGAAAATGCTGGCTCATTAACATAGCAGGATAGCCGCTAAGGCCGAATGAAGGGTTAACCTCCACTCGTGGCCCGCTTTATGTGTTGTAGTGGGGATCGGGTTGGGTATTTGGCCCTTGGTGTGATTTAGAGGACTTGCCGGGAAGAGGGCGGGTGGTATCCGCGGGTGCGCACTTAACCCCTATTCACGACCGTCCAGCCAGTTATCCGCTACCGGTCATCGAAGGGTTAAGCCCATCCCCCGCTACCCCCCCCCCTCCCCGCGCCCCAATCCCCGTGCTTACCACACCCCCCCAACGCCCTCTCTCACCTCTCTTGCGCTATACAACCCACCCGACCATTCACCACCCAGCACGAACCACAGCCTAGGCAATCCCACCCCCGCGCATCCCGCTACCCACACCATAACAAACTACCCACACAACACACCATCCAGTCCCAAAAAACTCAATAAAATACAATCCTCAACCTAAATAAAATAAATAAATGCAATAAATACACTTTGAAAATACCTTTTTATTGGCATAGTGTAGATGTGCATGAAGAGCGGTCTCCGGGATCGAATCGCATGATGGTTCTTAGGTCTGGTGACGCCCCTCTGCCCCCCCCACGAGATACACAGGCCCCTTTTAGGGGTTGCCGGTTACTCCATCTGCGTATCTCAACAGGCCGCCATCAACATGATCGCGGCCCTGTAACACCAAGCATGACGCACAAGGGCATCACCTGCCCCCCCCTCAAGGGTCCTGTAGTCTCGGGGGCGCATCCGGGGTCCCCCACGACTGAAACCCATTGCGCTTCCTTCCTCTGTGAGACCTCTGCCCATGTCCAGTACTCAATAAAAAAAAAACACATACACTAAACGTAATAAACCCTCGTTCTCCATACCTTACGGCTTGCCGCTATGTAAATCAGCATCATTTCTGCGTCCATTTAAATAACTATTGTACACCTTGAGGCACGGGGTTCCCTGCGCCCCAGAAATTAATTCCAAGCGACCCCCCCTGCTCCACTCAATATTCTTAAGAATACAGAATGTCTGACGTCCATTCCAAGCGGATAGCCGGCTAAGGCTGAAGAGTTAACCCAACCGATGCCCGGCTTTATGTGGGTAGTGGGGATGGTGATGGGGTATTTGGCCCTTGGTGTGAGTTTAAGGACTTTGCGGGTAGGGGGTGCGGGGGTCGGTTCGCAGCCTAAACCCCCTTCACGACCGTGCGCTTTTAATACGCCTCTACGTTCATGAGCGTTCTAAAGCCCTCCCGACCCCCCCGCACCAACCCCCGCAAGCAACCTCCCCTCCAAACCCTCGTTGGTGCTAATCCCCATTCACCCCCACCCTCCGCTACCCACAATAACAAAATACACACCACCAAGGCGACCCCATCTACCAAAAATACACTAAACTAACTCTAAATAAAAATGCATATAAGATATTGAAAACATTTTATTGATGTTGAGTGCACAGTGGTCTCCGGAGCTGAATACGCCAAGTTGGTTTTAAGTGTCTGGTGACCCCGTGCCCCCAGGACTACAGGGCCCCTTAGGGGGTGCCGTATCCAACTGCGTGCATTAACAGTCCCCGATCCACGTGTATCGCGGCCCTTTAACACCAAAGCGAGAACAAGGATACCGGCACCCACCCCCTAACGAGTGGCCTGTATCTCGGGCCGGGTCCCAACCTGAAACCTGTGGCTCTTCTGCTCTGGAACCCTCTGCACATGTAACAGTATCATAAAAAAGACACATACAATATAACAGTATAAAAACACATCGTTTCTTTACCCTTAGCGTTCGACCTGCTATGGTAAAGAAGCATGCATTTCTGATATTGTAATAATATTGTACAGTACAGGGGGTCCCTGAGCCAGAAAATTATGCTCAGGGACCCCCCTGCTCCTGCTCATATTATTAAAATACCGAAAATCTGCGTCAATTACATAGCGGATATCCGCTAAGGCGCAATACAGGGTTTAACCCCAAACCCCACCGTGCCCTCCCTTATATTGTGTGTAGTGGGGATGGGGTGAGGGGGTATTGCGCCCTTGGTGTGAGTTAGGACGACCTTGCGGGCGCGGGGGACGTTAGCGGGCTGCCTAACCCCTCAACCAGACCGTCCAGTCAGTTAATACCACAGCGTACGGTCCATGGCAAAGGGGTTAAGACCCTCCCGCTACCCCCCCTCCCCCGCCGCATCCCTCCCCCAACACCCATCTTTGGGCAGCTAACTCACAACCCCCCAGTCCGTCACCCACCCTCCCCCACTACCCACAATAAACCAACCACACACACAGCCCGCGCCCAAAAAAATGTGGGGTGGAACGTGTCTGGGGGTCTGTTGTCTGTCCCCTTGTGTGCGTGTGGCCTGCAAGAAACTATAGGCTGGAAACATCATTTGTAGATACGTGTAGATGTCTAGCCCTAAGGCATGAGGGGCTTAGGACCTAATAACATTAATACATATTCAATATACATACTTTTTCATGTCTGCTGTTAACACCCTGTGCCTTCCTCTAATCTATGTAAAACCCCCCTCCCCCCTTTCTCAGCATTTAAAACTCCCTCGCCTTCTCTCTAATCTACGGGTAAAACCCCCTCCCCCCACCATCCCCCTAATTGTTGTGTGGCGTTACAGCTTACCATCCCTGCGAATCTATGACCTAAAAAAAAAAAAACCTCCCCCTACTTTCTGTGTGATTGTTAAACTCTGCCCTGTCCCTGTCCTTGGTTTCCCTGAGTGCTGAGTGCTCCTGGACGTTACAAGGCCCCGACTCACCAAGTGACACCTGCCGGCTCTGGTTCAACCACAGTCCGAGCAGAGGATACCGGCCACACCTACCCCAACCCCCCCACAGGCCCCTAACAGTGGCCTGTATCCTCCGGGGTGGCACGGGTCCCCCCCCACGACCTAACACACTGTGCGCTTCAGCTCCGTAGACCCCCCTGCACATCTAACACTACTACAATAACAATGTATTTCACAATGGTATATTCATTGTCATTTATTATTTATTTACTTGAGATTTATCTCACTTCATTCGTGGCTGTCGCTAGCAAGTCTAAACTCCCACCCAAGGGCCAAACACACCCCCCCAACACCCCAAAATAAATTCAGGGGCCACCACACCACCGCACACGCAGCCCCACCACATCTAATAAATAAAATAAACATACATAAATAAATAACCATGAAGAGAAATAAAATAAATATATACTGTACATATATCACCTGGTATATATACGGACTATATATAGACAGATCACGTATAACCTACTAATGCACACTACCACATCCCTATACAGTACATATACAGCTATAATTACTTCTACGTATATACTACCTGTATCATATATATCCACTATATATAATATAGCATAGTATATAATCCTACTATATAATAACCTATATACTACTCTATATAGCTACTACTACTATACTAAATCAAGTACTAACAGTATACCAGTAATACATCTAACACACAGATGATGACCAATCCATACCAATACAGTACCAATGATCAGAATGGCGTCTATCCAATCTACTCTTCTCATGCGTGCACCGGGGGGCGTCCACCGTCGTGTCTCCCGGTAGGAGGTACGGTCCGGGGGGGGGAGGTAGCCGACAATACCTAATAATACACTCCATTAAAAAATCCTAAACTGATTTTCAAATATAAAACATACATTCCAATCCACACCCAATAAATACATTTGAAATACATTTTTATTGATAGTGTAGATGTGCAGGGGGTCTCCGGAGCTGAAGCGCACAGGTTTTAGGTCTGGGGACCCCGTGCCCCCCGAGATACAGGCCCCTTTAGGGGGTGCCGGTATCCCTCTGCTCTGCTTGGTTTAACAGGCCGCGGTCACGTGATCGGGGCATTTTACGCAGAGCACTCAGCACTCAATAAACCAAGCAGAGCAGAGGGATACCGGCACCCCCTAAAGGGGCCTGACATTTTTATTGATAGTGTAGATGTGCAGGGGGTCTCCGGAGCTGAAGCGCACAGGTTTCAGGTCTGGGGACCCCGTGCCCCCCGAGATACCGGCCCCTTTAGGGGGTGCCGGTATCCCTTTGCTCTGCTTGGTTTACAGGCCGCGATCACGTGATCGGGGCCTTTAACGCAGAGCACTCAGCACTCAGAAACACAGGCCAGGCAGATTTAACACACACACACAATAGGGGGAGGTTTTTTTACATAGATTGCAGGGAAGCTTAACGCACACACACAATAGGGGGATAGGGGGAGGGGGTTTTACATAGATTAGAGAGAAGGCAGGGAGTTTTAACACAGTGAAGATCATCGGGAAGCGCAAAGTCATGTAAAACAGAAACACATTTCCTGATGGTGCAGTATTGTGATGTAGATAAATAAAAAAATTTAAAGTGCGGTGTGCTAAGTACTCACAAGTGTATGGAGAGTGTTGTTCCCATAAAGGTATCTTTCAGGGACAGCCTGTCTACCCGTGGTAGAGGTGGGTCAGTGTATCTAGGTGGATACTGAGGACCTTAGGTAAAAAATGAGGAAACAGACATAGTGCAGACTGTACGAAATATCTATTAAAATGGTAAGGTGATGTACAATACACTCACAATGTATAAAAGAATAACAAGCGTTTAGATCACATATTGGATCTCTGTGCAAAGCAGCTGTGTTAGTCCCCCCTTCGCCTCTTTTTTTAGTCCCCCCTTCGCCTCTTTTTTTAGTCCCCCCTTCGCCTCCCTTAACCCCCCCTCTGGGTTAAGCGGCATTCACATGTTTGTATTAGTATCACCTTATTTATATGCACTTGTTTATATAGGAATATAATTTTAGAGCGCCACATTGATATATATTTTTTCCAAGGGAGTTTTAACACAGACATGAAAAATATATATTGAATGTATTAATTGTTTATTATGCCTTAACCCCTTCATTGCCTTAGCGGCTATGCACATCTACACTATCAATAAAAATGTATTTCAAATGTATTTATTGTCATTTATTTATTTAGATTTATTTATTTATTTTTTGGCGGCTGCTGTGTGTGTGTATTTTTTTATTGTGGGTAGCGGGAGGGTGGGTGAATGGGGTATTAGCCCCAACGATGGTTGGGGAGGGCTTGCGGGGGGGGGTAGCGGGAGGGCTTAACCCCTTCATGACCGTAGCGGTATTAACTGCTACGGTCGTGAAGGGGTTAAGTGCACCCGCAACCCCCCCCCTCCCGCAAGTCCTAAACTCACACCAAGGGCCAAATACCCCATCCCCACTACACACAATAAAGCGGGCACGGTGGGTTAACCCCTTCATTGCCTTAGCGGCTATCCGCTATGGTAATGAAGCAGCATTTTCTGTATTTTTAATAATATTGAGCAGGAGCAGGGGGGGTCCCTGAGCATTAATTTCTGGCTCAGGGAACCCCCTGCTCACTGTACAATATTATTAAATCTCTCTCTCTGCTGCAAACACATCTCGCCCCCAGTATGTGCAGTAATTTACTGAACATGTACTGTAGAATAAATGCATAGTTTTATTTATTCGGGTTTATTAAACAGTATACTGTTCGGCCGGAAAACATCAGCATACTGTACAGCACAATATTATCCATCGAAATCCCCCCATTAGCCGTTTTCTTTTCTGAGGAAAAACAAAATGAAAAGTTTTAATGTACAGTAATGGTCAGCCCCCTAAAGAAGTACAGTACCCAGCCAGCCCCACCAAAATAATACGGCAACAATACAGTACTCACCATACTGTAATACTGAATTTCCCATTCAGCTTGCGCCGGCGGGCCACTGCCAGTCCAGCTTTCATCATCACCCACGTCGATAGTTTGCAGCGGGACTAGCCCACCTGTAGTCAGCAGGTGAGGCGGGAAATCGCTTAGGTACATGCAAGCTTCATCAAAACTGGCCGTGAAATCCGACTCTGTCTCAGGGTTGTCACTGACGGCGGGACCATCATTAGAAGCTGGTGCTGGTGCTGGTTCTGGTTCTGGCGCATTGCTTGGCTTCTTAGTTGGTTTTAACACGACCCTTCGCCTTTTGCCGCCTCCATGATCATAGATACGGGAAAAACCCTGTGACACACCAATACCCTCCAACAAATTGGGGCTCAATACGGTGAAAACAGGGGTCACTACATAACCTTTTCCTTATTGCACGCTTCCACAAATGAGGAGTTGGCGAAAATTTGTAAAAGTCATAGTTTTCGATAAAATACTGATAAATTTGAACAACTGTTGCCATCTTATCCTCTGTTGCATTAATAGCGGCCCATATCAAATAAGCATAACTTCTGTCAGGTTTTTGGAACACGGGCTGCATTTGAACACTCATGGCGGGTGGGTCTCTGGAGAATAGTGTAAGCGAAAATGGTCTTTGTCTTTATTTAATACAGTATGTAAAGCCTAAATTGATACATTTTTTGCAACGTCTTCCTTCAGTCTCAAGGCCAAGTTACAATAGCACACTGTGGTACAGTATCTTTTTTTAAACGAAACAACTGCAAGCCCACACATTACTGATTCGGCGCTTTACAAGTCATGAGTTTATGCCATCTGGTGGACAAGCGAAGCATTGCAGCCTAGTAAATCCTGATCATTATCATTTAACAGATCAGGCCCCCGTCAGCCAGGCATGAACCGTGGCTGGGAAGGCAAACGCAACGAAGCATGCAAGAGGTGAGCAGCGGCGGATTCCAGGTATCTGCCAGGTACAAACTGGGCATTTGCTCGAATAAAGTGTGTCGGTGCAGTATTTAACAAAAATGATTTACAAACTGTGGAAATGGTGGTGTCTAATTCTAACATGCGTTCTACTGCTTGACACCCTTTACGATGGTTAATTGTGGTGTACAAAGATGTTACGTCTGCAGTCACCCATGTGTAATCAGGACACCATTCAACGTCCCTCAATAACTGGAGGACATGGGTAGTGTCACGTAAATATGATTTCGCCTGGCAGACTAAAGGCTGAAGGTGATAGTCAATAAATTGTGATAAATTTGACGTGAGGGATGATATACCTGAAATAATAGGTCTGCCGGGGGGTGAACTTATACTCTTGTGTATTTTTGGGGTATAGGAAAAATATATCTGTTTGTTATAACTAAGTGTATATGTTTGCTATTGGTATAGGAGTTAACATATACCATTGTTATTATTATCTTTTATCATGTCTTGTATGTAGTGTATTCGTTGTAGGTATTGTTATGTATGTATTTAGGCTGATTGTATAATGGACATGACTGACAGCCATATTGACCAATGAAATGTGAGTTCTAGGTCATATCATCCAATAGTAATGGCTTAAACAGTATTTAAGTAATCCATGTCCAGTGACTAATTACCCCTGAAGAAGTGCGCATGCGCACGAAATGCGTTGGGCAGTTTTATTATCACTCGTGCAGTTTGGCAGAGACTTGCATCCACAGCCGCAGCAGCATATTGGAGAAGGATTTTGGCGATTTCATCAACCCACAGGAGTACATTGCGGGCAGCAGGTTGACCGACGGCTTCAGGCGCATCAGTGAGTCGCGCGGAGCGACGCACTTCCGGTTTCGGAACGGAAGAGATCCCTGAAAGTCACGTGTCAAACGGAGCTGCAGCCGGCGAAAAAGCTACCTGAGAACCCCTGCTTATGATCTGTGGCAGTGCTGTAAGTAGGATTCTGGTTTTAACCAACCGGATCCCACATCTGCCACAATTAATTGTGCTTAATAAATGTATCATATTACCAGTCAGCCTTATTTGTTTTATGTAGTGTTGTCTTGTCCTGTCTGTTGTGTGTATTTTATATCATTGCATATCTGCACTATGATGTGTTTTTCTTGTTTCTCTTTTCTCTGCATATATTGATGGAGTCCACACTGTGAAGCTACAGCAGGAAAGCTATATCTATAGCCACCCTCCGTGTGAGAACATTTCAATATTGAACATTACCTTTTTCACCATTGGACTATAATGGTGCCGGTCTGTATTGTTGTGTTCTGTATTACTAACTGAGTCTTGGAGTTAGTGTCACCTGGCAGCCTAGTCATATTTATTTTAATTAATTAATTTGTGTGTAGGGTCACATTCATATCACATTATTATCACTTAGGATTGTATTATTAATTATTAATTCTTTTAGCGCTATATACACCCTCCTTTTTTTCTACTCATTATCCTTCACTACTTGTTGGATATCATTCTCATTTTTAATAAAATGTCGTTTGAGGGTTAGGTTTCTCACAAATTTATGGAGATCGCTATATAATTGGAAGCCACTAGATCTTGAGAAATTTAAACCCTTATTAAGTACAGTTTTCTGATCTTTGGTCAGAATCACTGTAGACAAATTAAAAATACCTTTATCTAGAGGGATCCTAGACTTGAGTCCCTTCTCTTTGACTCTGGCTCCTGCTCTCGTTCCTCGTCTGGTAAAGATCTTTTTATTTTCGATTTCCCTACAGGGCTGTAGAACTGATCCTGTTTCCTCTCTTTCTCCTTACTCCTCTAACTTAGCTTTAAAATGTTTGAAGAATAATGAAGATCTTATCATTAGACAGGCAGATAAAGGGGGGGGGGGGGTGTAGTGCTCCAAAATCGTAAAGAGTACGAAATGGAGGCCCATCGCCTCCTTCCTCTCTTATCTTAATGCCAACGATAGAAATTTATTTTGTACACGTGTCTAACCCACTTAACATCAATTTTCTAGATCTGCAACTAACAGCATTGGACAATGGGAATATTTCAACAAAGGTCTATTTTAAAGAAATCGATGCCAACAATTTATTAATGGCAAGCAGTAACCACAAAAAATCGTGGATTACGAATATTCCCAAGGGCCAATTTATTCGTGTTAAGCGAAATTGCAGTGGGGACCAAGACTTTGAGACACAATCCAAACTACTGTTTGACAAATTTTTGGAGAGAGGGTATTCTAGTGCCAGTTTAACTAGAGATCTTGATGTAGTTCGATCTATGGATAGACAACTGATGTTAGTACCTAAAACAAAAGAAAAAACTAGTGACCAGAGAAATCCATTGGAAATACCTTTTATTACCACATATAATTCAATGAACAAAAAAATTGAAAGAATTATACAGAGACATTGGGCTATTTTAAGTACGGATCCAGTACTGAGTGACCATATCTCAGATGTTCCCAAATTTATATATAGAAGGGCAAAAAACTTAAAAAATTCACTAGCCCCCAGTGACGTGGGTTCTGCCCGCGCAAAGCCTATTTCTAAGACCTGGCTTGGCGATAAACCAACCGGAAATTTCCAATGTGGGAAATATTCTATATGTAAATATCTACACGCTGAGACAAAAACTTTTAAATCTTTTACTACTGGTGAGAATTTTGATATCGATTCTTTTATAAATTGTAATTTGACCTATGTGGTCTATATGATAAACTGTGAATGTGGCCTGCAATATATTGGCCGCACAAAAAGATGTGTAAAAACACGGATACAGGAGCACATTAGAAATATCAAAATTGGTTATGAGAAACATAGTCTTTCCCGTCACAATAACTGCCGTGGGTGGTACAGAAGCTTCAAACGTTAAATCATTGTGAAAATATCAGGAGGGTTGGCTGCTGAATACCAAAATGAACATAATACTTGTTAGATAAATNNGGATACAGCTTGGGAGCAAAGTACTTGAATATGTTAATGTAACACGTAGCACTTTACCAACTCACCTGACATCATCACAGAGCTATTTAAAGGACAGAAATTACCTGCTCATTCACAGCTACAGACCTCAAAATGATGCGATTGTTTAGGAGACGGAGGCACATTTTATTGCAGGAGTGGATTGATGATGAAGAGAATGACATAGGGCAAGGGAGGGACAGAGGCAGGGACAGTGACAGGGATAGGCACGCGGACAGAACAGGGACAGGGAGAGGGACAGGAGAGGGACAGGAGATGAGAGGAGAAGACAGAGGAGACAAGTTGTGGCTCGTCCTCCAGTGTACAGGGAGAGAACCCTGTTAGATGGAATGAGTGAGGGGGAGATAGTAAGTCGCTATCGTTTGAGTTCAGCAGCAATCTTATCTCTTTATGAAGAGATGAGGGGAGATTTAGATTTTGTGACAGCCAGAGGTTGTGCAGTCCCTGGGCTTGTTAAAATGCTGTGCTCATTACATTATCTTGCTTCCGCGTCATTCCAGACAACTATGGGCATAGTGGGCGGAGTCTCGCAATCTACATTCTCGCGGGCCTTTACCCAGTTTCTATATGCACTCAATAGACGCGCTAGGAATTATATTTATTTTCCTAAAGAGCAGACAGAGTGGCTGGAAGTCAGGAATGGCTTTTATGCCATAGCCGGGATACAATGTGTGATGGGTGCAATCGATTGCACCCATGTTGCTTTGATTCCGCCTAGTCAGAGTGAGCATGTTTACCGCAACCGTAAGCACTACCATTCGCTGAATGTACAGGTGGTATGTGATGCCACAATGAAGATTATGCATGTGGTAGCCAAATTTCCTGGTTCCAGTTACGATTCCTCTATCCTGAGAAACTCATCAGTCTTCCATGCTTTCGAAGAAGGCAATTTTGGACCTGGTTGGCTGCTGGGTGAGTACATATTTGGATGTTGTAATTCAAAACTATTTTTTTTCTAGGAATTATTGTATTTTGTAATGTTATCACTAATGTTACCTTATGTGTGCTCCATTGATTATAGGTGACTCAGGATACGGAATTAGGCCGTGGCTCTTGACCCCGGTGCCAAACCCTCAAACTGAAGCAGAGGAGAGGTACAATGCTGCCCATATATCTACGCGATCCGTTAGAGAGAGGACATTTGGGCTTCTCAAGACAAAATGTAGGTGTCTCGATAGAACTGGTGGGACACTTCAATATAACCCTCAAAAAGTGTCTGATATTATCATTGCATGTTGCATTTTGCACAATGTGGCACTCAGACATCATGTAGAAACAGACATAGGTCAGGCTTTGGAGGAGGAGCATCCCATCAATGTCCCAGCTGACAATGATCAAACAGCCAGTGGTGTAGAGACACGCCTGAATGTCATAAATACTTTTTTTCATGTAAGTAAATACATATATGGTCATATTAATACTTTAATATATTCATTATGTTAATATAAACTTACATTTTTTCCAATACCATTCTCTTAGGAAACAGACGAATATGGGTCGCACACCTTTCTCTTCTCTGCTGTGTGTACAAATGCATGTGGCACCGGTATGTCATTCATCCACACGTTATATAATCCTTCTTAGAATGTAAAGTTGTTGTGTGTATGTGAATACAGCAAGTGTTACAAATGAATAATTTCGTACCATTGTCTTGTTGATTATGCTAAGACAATACACATAGTATGGCCATAGTCATTCCTTACTGCACTATGGTTACATACAATGTTATTGTTACACTGTGACATGTGCATCACTATGATGTGTACACCAGTGTGCTTTTCATATTATATGTTAGCAAATATACATGGTGTTTCATTTAACACCAAATACACACTTTGGTGTGTTGCTAACCTTAATGAAGATGTCATGACAATGTTTGATATTTATATATATATATATATATTTTAATATTAGGTATATGTCCTCAATGACTGCTCATGGTATGTATATTAACTTACATCTGTCATAAGATGTGTCTACCTCTATATACGTATACTGTACTTATAGGATGTATCAACCCAACATATTTGCTAAAATGAGATTTTACAAACATGTTGTTTCTGTATAATGTACATGCTTTTAGCTACACTTGATGGTTCATGTGCATTGTATTAGTCTAACATTTGTGACATGACATCACATTTAATGTATGTACCCTAACAAATTCCATTAATGTTATATAGTGGTGGGTGTAGAGAAGGGGAGAAATGCTGCTATAATTTTGATTATGGGAGGTGAATAACCACGGATGCACATGAGTGATCATAACACTCCATGCATGATTGCCTGTAAACACACCAATGCTTGGTACATCTTGTAGTTAGCAATGTATGTGATTAGTTATTGTATAAATTAATATTTTCGATTACTTTTACATTGTCACATGTGTATGTATAAGTCACACATGTGTGTTGATTTGACCTACATGTACCAAGTGTCTAAATGTTAACAGCATACAAAATATTTCACATATTTAATAGTAAATTCTCATAATTCATTCTATCCAATGTCAATCTTGTTAATATAGTTTTAATGTCAGTCACGTAACTTTAGCATTATTATGATGATCATTTACAAGTAATTTCAACATATGAACGTCAATCACGTGGACATTTGCATAGGCACACTTTTCAGCACCACTGAATGTCTCAATTTGTGTATGATGCATGTTTAACAACGTCAAATGATACAATCATTATTATTATGTTAGTTTATATCATCAGACTCACTTTACTCTGTATGTGTTGAACGTTCACTAAACACACAAAACTATATTAACTTTTGTTAATCAGAGATACACAGAAAATTTCATTTGTACATGATCTGTACCTAATATTCATAAGATCATGCATTATAGGTGAGCACTAGAAGTTGGGTTCAAAATTATATCTCGCTATTAAAAACCATTGTTAAAACATTCCCGTTTAACTGGTCTACTTTCACATATAATGGCTACGTGGTTTTATGTACCTTTAACATACTTCATACAGTCATACGTTCCATTATACAATATAGTACACAAATGTGTTTGCAGAGTGGGAATGGTTGTTCTATATTTAACAGAGCATGACATATAATGTTATTAAAAAATAAAGAACACACATAAAATCTGAAAAATGCATTGTTTAGCAACATCATTATGTTAATTAAGTGGTTATGAAATATATGCATAATCAGATCACAGTCTGTATTGTTTGTTAATATGCGCAGCAAGCATTATAAAAATTGTTGCATATGTAGTATATTAGTTGGTCGATCCTCCTCACAATCATCTCATCTAACGATTGGCTCTTCTGAAATGATAAATTGATACCATGTATTCATCCGCAACATCTATGAAATACAGCAAACACATTATGGTCACAGATGGCACATTTATATATGTGTAGCCATGACAACGCGTTACACATCTCTATATGATAGTGTATATCCACGGTTAATTCACGTATATGTTCTAAGTGCAAGGTTAAAATGAAACATAATTATGTATTCTTTTTATAATGGCGTTGCTGCCATAACTACGGATATGATCTTTCAGTTGCCTGTATACATAATAATGTGCGCACACATCTTCATTTGCGCACGCACTGCACGATTGTGTGGAGTAAGTGTTAGCGCATGCGCTAAACAATGTCTATGCTGTGCGTTGAATACATGTCCCTCCATGTTGTTACTAGCATTACGCATATCATATTGTTAAGAATTCCAATTTTCGCTAAACTAAATTACTTCTACACACGCACTTCTTAAAACTTTTTAAACGGACGTGTGTGGACGGAACCAACGGCCGATCAGCCAATGAGCGACTAAAAGACGTGTGACGTCATGTTAAGGCAACGTGAAGTGCACGCAAACACTCCTCCCACTTAATTAAGGCTGCGGTCCCAGTAATGTCTGTGACACGCGTGCCCGGCGGGGGGGGGGGGGCGGCGCGTGTCACAGCGCTAACCGCGATCTGCGCTCTGACAGGGAGAGGGGAGCTTGCGACGGTAGGGGGCGTGGTCGGGGTTTTGCGGGGGCGTGGCCATTACATCACGCGGCTGATTCACCCTCATTGGGTGAACCGCCGGTGGAGGCGTGGCCACGCCTCCGTCGCTAGGAATAAACTCTATTGTATTGAGTTGTGAAAAACCCTGCCGCACGGCGTGCCTGCACCTTCTGCGTGACGGTGCGTTGTGGGCCCAGCCCCATTGAGGGGCGGTGCTTACATGCACAGTGCACGGCGCGCCGTGCGCACAGAGTGTACTGGGACCGCATTGGCATACCGCGCTGTACACGCCCACAAACACAGATGCGCGCGCATGACACCGTGCACTGACCGGAACAATAACAAACGCCCACAGCCAATAAGTTTTCACGTGCGCACGTCGTTTGGGGGTGGGGCTTACATCCATAAACCTTTTTAAGGACGCCTTGGGACATGACAAGTGTCCCACGTCATATGTGGCAGACCGTCTTGTTTTTAGATGTTGCATGATAAACAATGAGGTGTGTGTTACAGTTATGGTAACATGTTGCAATGATATGTTGTAAGAGATAGGAAACTAGGTATATTTATTCCGTTACCAATGTGTACTAATGCTTCTTGATGTATTATATTGTAGTAGGAAAAAATGTGTTTGTGCACGCTACATGTTAGGCTGTCTGCAATAGTACGCTGTATCCACGCATTTGGCGTACAAATGGTGGATATACAAAAAGTATAACTTTTCACGGTGAGTCAACGCATAACGATTATTGTATTTACCATTCTTCTAGAAGTAAAACTTGGTTTGGCTGCAACTGCTCGCTCCAGAAAGACACTGCATTTTCATCCATGGTTGAGGCAACCGTTGAATCCTGTATGTCACACATCTCCATGAGGCGCTCATAGGAATCGCCACTGTCTTCTTCAAACAAGATGTCAGGAGGTAAGTGGTTGTTTTCCCATTCATATTGGTATTGTCCAAAAAGGTTTTTAGACAGATCTGAGTAGTTACGTTCATCTTGCATCTGGGCTTCAGGAATCGAGGGTGCAGCTATTGCAGCAGGTATCGTTTCAGACGGGACACTCGTTGCGGATCCATTGCTATTGTTATTAGGAAAAAAAATGCTATTTAGCAGAAGATATGTTCCATGTTCCATGGTAATTTTAAATTGTGGGGCAATATGCCAAAATCGATATTTTTCATGTAGGTTATCATCGACACGTTCAAAACAATCATTTGTTGTTAAAGTGAATCGTACTGAAGATTTAAAATTAGCAGCTCTACAAGCCTCTTTGTAGTAAGGATATTTGGTTCTGATCAAGTCATAGATTTGACCAACATTAGCTTTCTTTGATTCAGTCGATTGTATTGACTCTGCAATCATATATTTATAACTTTTGTGCGGATGGCTGCTAAATGTTGAATGCTGTGCCATTGCTGAAGTTCAAATGATGTGTGAGTAAGTTGAGTGCTCCGTTATTTGTGCTGAATTTGAAAGTAATTAAATGTTATCATTGTGGCTTTATTCAAGGCCACAATACAAGTTGAATGTAACACTCCTTTTTAACCACCCAATTATAATGTATAGAAATATTTGGCACACAATCTTTGGTTTAGATAGCCATTTCACTGTGAATGTCACATTGTTTTTGCCATAATCTACATTCTCAAAACAAGTGTAGGATTTTAATTAAAAAACAATGTGGGTGAAATATTCTACAGTGGTAGCATAATGAAAATACTGGTTACACTGAGCTATAATGAGACACACACAACTGGGTATGTTTTTATCTCTGTCTGCATTCCAATGTTTAAATGTGTGTCTCTCTTTCTGTGTGATCATCTGTGTCTGGATCACACTGTTTGTCTCTACTTTATCTGACTATATATTATATTCTATATATATATTATAATATATATATACTAATATAGATATATATATATATTAGATATATACAGATAGATAGAGACAAACAGTGTGAGACAGCAGACAACAGAGGACAGGAATGATATATATATATATTCTATATGAATATATATATATATATATATATATATATATTTTAGGATACATATTTAACTTTTGGTACCAGATAGATAGAGACAATAATCAGTGCTGAGCAGACCACAGAGAATAATAATTATATATAATATATATTATATATAGTATATAATATATATATATAAAAGTATATATATATATATATATATATATAATATATATATCAGTACAAAAGTTAAATAGTGTATCCTAAAAAATATTATATATATGTCTCTAAAAGCACACATTAAAATCCGTTTATTGTGTGTGTGTGTATTACTGTATTGAAGGCCTTATATGTAAACAGGGATTGTTATATTGCTCAGACTTATTTCAAGGGTTAAACATTACGGGGTGAGTATGTTTGAGGGCCTATTAGAGTCACCTGTGTCCAATTAGTCGTTAACAGCAAACAAGGCCTTTTCTGATGCAGCAAGGCATGTAGTGTTGAAAAAATATAATATATATATTTAATATAGGTCTACACTGAACCTATTGATGCAAGTAAGTAGGCCTTGGATAAAACATCTTACAAGTTTAATCTAGGTGAGTGAATTATGTGCTTCATAATATTAGGCCCATATTGTTAAAAAGTGACAGAACATGTATATGTCACTAACACAAGGCCTGTTTTATTACAATA
Source organism: Ascaphus truei (assembly GCA_036426205.1). Lineage (NCBI taxonomy): Eukaryota > Metazoa > Chordata > Amphibia > Anura > Ascaphidae > Ascaphus > Ascaphus truei. The sequence continues at coordinate 22,056 of WSYH01003058.1, forward strand.
CTGTGTTATAACAAGAAAGCATCATATGTATCTTCTCATAACAATCTCTCTCTCTATGTATATGTATATGTATATAACTATATAGATATGTATATGTGTGTGTGTTTATATATATCCATAGATACTACATATATATTAATACACATTCACATATATGTTATTGTAACAAGTAGTCATACATGATTACATGCCAACATTAAGAATCTTGAAGGAAGGTGAAGGTAAGTAATCTTTTACAGTTAATCCTGCTCTAAACTGAAATGTAACATGTAAGCAGTTATATAGATAGTTACTTAATTTTGAATGTGAATAATATTAACATGCAATGGCTACGTAAATTACCTACCAAACACACACAAATACTATGTTAACCAGGTAAGTGAAAGTCAGCTACTGTAAACATTTAAACTGTGTAATGTTGGACCATTACTTAACAGATGATTAATACATAAATATTAGTTAAATTATGCGTTCATTCAGACTGTGAACATTTCCAAACCTTCACGTGTACAAGGACATACTTGAATGTTTGGAAACAACAGGTCTTGATCATACATACAATATTCATTACATAATCTAAATTAAACATCACAAGCCAAAATACAGATTTACTTATTGTGAAAATGTATTGTTTTTTTCCCTTTTGAGACCGAGTCACAGGCCTGCTTGTTGTCTGTTGTTTTTGCCTTTTACCTTTGGCAACGACTTTAACCAAAACTGAACCAGTTTCACTGGCCAGTGGCACTTCAGGGGGCACAGGAGGGTACCGGGGGCAAGTGTGAAAAAAACACAGCGAAGGGGCAGGCGGGAGGGGACAGTGGAAACTCTCAGGGGTACATGCGGTCAGGCCGGGATTGGCCAGTGACACTTCAGGGGCAGGGGTTGTGGGCAGATGCAGTTGTGAACCAGATGGTACACAGTGTACAACTGATGTTTGCTCCGTTTCGTGTTTTTGTTTTTTACTTTGTTTCCAAAAGCTGGTTAGTAGTAATTGTTTGTGTAACTTTCTTTTTGGTGCCTCCTTTGTAGGTGTCAGTTCCTGATTGTCAACAGATGGCAGTGGTTGGATTTTGAGAGGGACATGCACAGAACTTTCAGCTAATGTACCGGTACCATCCAGAAGTGGGGAATGAAGATCAGATGGCTGTGATGAAAAACTAGCAGCATTTAATGATCCATCCTCTGATGATGTAAAGTTGAATTGTTGTGCTGTTGCAGTCCTTCTCAACTGATTAGCTTGGCTTAGCTGAAGAACTACTGCTTCTAATGTGTTGTTTAATTTGTCTATTTTTTTAGGAACTTGGATGAAGATTCTCTGGAGATGTGACAATAGTGATATCGCCCTTTCCTGATGAGCTATCATTATTTCCTGCTGTGATATCATCCTTTTGTGCACTGACATCATATCTGAATGGCGATGATTTTCTGCTGCAACAATTCTTTCTTCAGAAGCTGCTATTGCTGAGTATGTGTTACTTGCAGGAGGAATTGACTGTGTGACTCTTTGACTGGGAACATGTTCATGCTCACTTGATAGAATATCTGTATCTTTGGCAACATCAGGTTCTAAAAATAAATGAACACATGATGAAATGGCATGCTAATGTCTGCTGGTTTACTATATAATGATAGTTGTTATCACAGTGTAACACCTAACATATTTACATACGTTTTATGTCGTCACATTAAAATGTACCTTGACTTAAGAAATATGTTTCGACTCAGTCTGAAATAAGAATGAATGAAAGGTTGTTCAAACCTCACAACTCCTGCAGTGTGTCGCTCACAGATGCTACTGGTGTGATAATGTGGTGTTGATAGAAGTTTCACAATATATATGAGTGAACGAATGTGTTATGTACGTTTTGATACATAGTGGTTTGGTGGGTGAAATTGTACATAGAGTTACCATTTCCAATGAATGTGATTAACTTATGTTTAGCTTGCCAGGTTTTAAGAACTGTAGTCCCTCCCCCAAAAGGTCACATCACCCTGACCTTTCCATTAATTCAAGCAGCATAAAATGGTGTCAACAAAGTTGACCGTAACATGACCATGTTATCTGGCTGTGTGCACAACCCCACCCCCTGTGTTCACGTGTATGCTGTGATGACATATTAATTGCAGCTGCTTTAACACAATGGTAGATGAGCGAAATACTAGTCTGAAGTGTGCTACCTATGAACACAATTACATAACATATGCAACCTGTCCCTAATTATGCTCTCTGTATATAACATGAAGCAAAGTAGGACCTTCTATTAAACATAAGCAAATGTGTTAGTGCAAGTGATGTTTGTTGGCCGTAGAACGCAATATGTTCGATGCATGATTTGAAGAGGCTGTAATGTCGTGTTTGTAGGTGTTACATAAATTACCAATCAATTTAAAATATATATATGTATGTACTGCAACAGTACATATTAATGTTTGCTCATTTGCATGGCTTAGTCAGGTGTGCAACCCTGTCGTTCACCTTCATCGGCCAGCATACAGCGCTTCCACTGCAGCGAAGGATTGTGGCAATGACATGCAAATGAGCAGTCTGTGCCACGATATATATTAATTAGTGCTTTTAGTAGGACACCGAAATATAAATATATATTGATAGATAGATATAGAGAGAGAGACATATATACATATATATATATGTAGGTATGCTTATATTGGGAAGAAAGTATAAGTAGCAGCGGAAATATACAAAAGAACAGTAACGTACGACACGCCTAGTACAGTAACATTTGTCACCTGGTGGAAATTCAGACGAATAAATTCCAATGTCTCTGTCACCGGCCAAACCCTCCACGACGACGGGAATAATTTTTTGTCGCAGCTGCTCCTCCAAGGGTGTTAAGAGGAGACGTTGTGCTGGCGGCCCACCTCCAGTGCCAGAAGCATGCAAGCGTTGTGCTTGTAATTTTTTTTTTAAGTTTGCCCTGATATCGTCAAATCTCTTGCGACAATGATACCGGTCCCTGACATGATTCCCACACGCATTCACAGTAATTACTATTTCATTCCACATTTCTTTTTTGCATGCTGAACTTCTCCGCGTTTGAAATACATACAAAATATATGACGTTAATTCTTAATAATAAAACTTTCCTAAACTGCTAGCTGTTCCAAGAGATACCAAACATGCTGGTTTAGGTATAATATGTGTAGCACATGAGCATTTACTTGTAAACATAGACATGTAAGGAAGCTTGCATTAATATTGTATGAAGTTTGCACAAATTGAACGACTGAGTGTTCTTGTCGTTGTAAAGCTTGATTAAAATATGTGTTTCAAAAGTAAGTTACATTGATAGATATTATGGACCAATATTTTGATATGAAGACACCTCACATGACCTAGGATAATATGTATTTGAAGAATGAATGCAAAGGTAGACTTACAGTAGCGACATTATTTATTCTTACACTTCCTGCACGGCAGGATGCATGCGGGAAGCGTGGTGACGCGGCTTGTTGCGGCGCACTGTGACATCACAGTCACGTGCGCGCCCGGCTTCCCCGGCTTCCCCGGCTTCCCCGGCTTCCCCGACACCCCTGGAGTTTAAAGTGAGGTAAGCGGGGGTGCGGGGAAGCAGAGGGGCAGAGCTGGAGCCGGGTTCGGGGTCGGGAAGGGGGACTAAAATGCACCCGAAGTGGAGGGGGTGCGTGGAGGAAACGCGGCGGCGCGCGGTCTAGACTGGCGCCAGCCGGAGAAGATCCCAGCATGCCGCCGGCATTGGTAAGAATAAAGTATGCCGCTACTGTACCTACTAAATGGCCATACAGACAGTCATAGTGTTCCAGAATCCCTGTGACAAGAGCTGTGTTTTCATTGTCATTGAAGCGAGGATTACGTTGCTGCTCCACGCATTTCTTCCGAGCACGTTTAGCCACAGAACTTGGCTGCTGCTGACTGGACTCTCCTTCTTCCAATGGAAGAGACTCCAAAAGCGGCCCACCAGAAAGCACACCACCACCAGACACACCAGCAGCAACAGAGCCACCAGCAGCACTCGCACTCCCAGCAAAAGCACTCGCACTCCCATCAACAGCACTCACACTCCCAGCAACATCACTCCCCTGAACCCTACGTTCACTCCAACGCGTACTCGCACGACTAGCAGTACCACTCACACCAGCATCACTCTTCCCACGCATTGCGGCCATACTTCTAGCACTCACAAAAATCAGAAAACAAATGTAAAGCCAATCACAATGAACACTAACAAATATAAAACAAGACAAAGATGTACACAAAACAACACAGGACAAATGTCTCACAATACACAACAAATCTCTCAGTCAATATGTACTTATTAAATCGGCCAGCTCTGAGTCTCTCTCTCTCTCTCTCTGTCACTCCCAACAACACAGAGAATGAATAA
>WSYH01003058.1:28508-55308 GCA_036426205.1 Ascaphus truei
CTGATCATGCACCGATAGAGCTGAGGTGCACAAATTTAGCCCTAGACTGACCAGGAGCGAATTGGAAGCTTAATGAATCTTTGCTGAAAGTCCCGGACCTGGCCCAACAGATCAATGATGAAATTGCCCATTTCTTTCAAATTAACAAAGGCTCAGTTGACTCACATACAACCCTATGGGAGGCGCACAAAGCGACCCTCAGAGGAACTCTAATGAATCTAGCAGCGCGTAGGAAGAGAGAGAGAAATGCCAAAATATCAGCATTACAAGCAAAACTTAAAGATCTAAGGCAGAGCATAAAACACATACAAGAGCCAAGACCTTAAGTCTTATTAAAGATGTACAAATTAAGTTGAAGCTACTACTGACTGCCCAGGCGGAGAACTCGTTGAGCTGGTCTAAGAGGAGTTTTTTTTACAGAAGCAAACAAACCAGATACTATGCTAGCAAACAAATTAAAGGACAAGTTATAATATCCAAGCCATCCGCCTATAGACGGTGGCATCCACGTCCAACCCCAAGGGGATAGTTGAGGAATTCAAGAAATTTTATGAAAACCTCTACAATGGAGAGAAAGTGGCACACAATCTGAACACAAAAAGAGCTCTGCGGGATATCCTGGCGGGCTCCAACCTGCTGAGGATGGAGGTTGGGGAGCGAGAGTCTTTAGGGACGAAGTTTACCCTGGAGGAACTTACCCAGGTGATTAAAGAACTAAAGCCAGCAAAAGCTCCGGGCCCGGATGGTTTCTCTAACCTTTACTACAAAAAAAATGTAAAAACCCTTGCCCCATACATGCTTAACATGTTCAATGAGGTGTTGGAGGGCAGACCATTCCCGGACCAAATGCTCCAAGCGTCCATATCCCTTATATATAAATCAGGTAAAGATCCGCTCAATTGTAAGAGTTAGCGACCAATCTCCCTTATAAACACAGACATCAAAATATTCACCAAACTAATTGCCAACAGATTGAGTCATATCCTGCCTAGACTAATACACCCAGATCAAGTCGGCTTCATTAAATATCGTCAAGCGGCAGACAATACCCGACGAATTATTGATCTGATAGAAATAGCCAATAATAAACAGATAAAAACTACGGTGTTGAGTCTAGATGCGGAAAAGGAGTTTGACAGGATTGACTGGGCATACCTAAGAGCTACGCTTGGAGCCTTTGGCTTTGGAGACAAACTGATAGGGGCAATACTGGCCCTCTATACCAACCCAACCGCTAGGGTGCAACACCAAGGTTTCCCATCCAATCTATTTAAGATCAGGAGTGGTACGAGGCAGGACTGCCCACTCTCGCCTCTACTTTTCGCTCTCTGTATGGAACCGCTGGCGGCCCAGATTCGTAAGAGCCCGGACATCACAGGAATAAACGTGAACAACCAATCCCATAAAGTGGCTCTATATGCCGACGATGTCTTTTTGACCATCTCTAAGCCATTGACCTCGCTCCCAAATCTCTTTGACTTGCTAGGGAAATTTAAAAGGATTTCGGGGTTCAAAATAAACCAGGCCAAATCAGAAGCATTAAACATTAATCTCCCGAAAAATCTGGAAAAATTACTTTCAATTAAATTTAATTGGCAAACATCAGCGATTAAGTACCTACAGTAGGAGTCAATATCACCAAAGACTATCAATCAATATATAAGGCAAATTATCCTAGATTATTCAAAGAATTAAAGGAAGACATGAGAAAATGGGCCAAATTTAAAATATCATGGATAGGGAAAATATACAGCGTCAAAATGAACCTTATCCCAAGGGCCTTGTACCTATTCCAGACCCTCCCAGTGCCACTCGGATTGAAGGAAATACTCTCCCTTCAATCCGCGATCTCTAAATTTATATGTGGAGGCAAAAAAGCGAGAGTAAAAAAACAAACCCTAATAAAACAAAAATTGGAGGGGGGACTAGCAGTACCTTGTTTGTTATCCTACTATAAGGCAGCACAATTATGTCAAATTTCCCAATGGCAAACAAACCCAGAATTGAAAGGATGGGTGGCATTGGAGAAGGACTGCTGCTCCCCATTGGAGTTAAACAACCTAATCTGGTCCCCAAACACAGCAAGGAAAGCTGGACCCGAGCTGCTCTCCTCGATGACCAACTCACTCATGATCTGGAAGTCCACCAAGCTGTCATGTAACCTAACTAGTAGGGGATCCCTAATGACCCCATTATGAGGAAATTCGGACTTCGCTCCGGGTCTGAATAGGGCGGACGCCTCGACTTGGCGAGCTATAGGTATACATAGACTTAGGGATCTGGAGGGCAATAACAAAATTAAAACAATTGAACAAATTAAATCGGAAAAAGAGATCCCCCAATCAGAATTCTTTATATACCTCCAGATCAGAGCATTTTACAACAAATTCAAATCCCGTCCCCCATTGCCAACTTTGAAAAGCTCTGTCTGGTTGAGACGGACACGAAGGGACTTACATCGCAGATGTATAAGGAAGTGATCGGTTATAGTCCCACGGTCACAAATAAGTTAGGATATATGTTTATGTGGGAAAAGGACCTAGGAGAGCCATTGGAGGAGGAGGAGTGGACGCAGATGGTTACAGCAGCCTCCAAAAGTTCATTGTGCACCACATTAAAGGAGAACGCATATAAAGTATTAATGAGATGGTACCACACCCCAGTTAAATTATCAAAATTTGTCCCAGGATACTCCCCATTGTGCCCTAAACAATGTGGAGACCCGGCCGATCTGTTACATATGCTGTGGTCTTGCCCTCGGGTAACTCCCTTGTGGGAGCAAATTAGAGATTGGCTACAGAGGATCCTTAACCTCACAATTCCACTAGACCCGTGATTATTCCTGTTGAACAGGCAGACCCCGGGGATAGCTAAAAGAGATATGAAACTGATTGCACATTTCGCATTGGCCACGAGGGCAGAGATCGCAGCATTATGGAAACAAAACGAAATCCCAGTAATCCCCAAAATTCGGAACAGAATTTGGCATACATGCCAGATGGAGAAATTGACAAGTCTCCTAGACGATACTGGCAAAAATTACCTAAAAGTCTGGACACCGTGGCTAGACCAAACAGACATCCCAGGGGTGGACAGGTCCACAATCTGGCTCTAATAGTGGCAAGTGCATTCTCCTTTGATGTAGGAGGCGGAAGGAGGGGCTTGGATTAGATTGTAGTTAATATAGGCCGCCCGAGTAGGAATACAGATGGTCGTATACAAGGTGGGATGAGGCAGTGACCCAAGGAAAAGAAGCATGCAGAAGAGGTGTCTTCCCCCTCCACCCCCCTTCCCCAACCCTCTCCCGCATAGGGAGTGTTATGATGTATTATTATTTCACTAGAAAATGGGAGTTGCACGGTGTTAAATGTTGAAAATCATTATAAACATTGTATGTACGCATGTATTGTAACATTGTGAAAACTAATTAAAATTTAAGCTATAAAAAAAAAAAAAAAAGCTAGGGCAGGTCTAGAGAAGAATGTTCTATTATTACAGCGTGAATCCTTCTGGATGCACACATTAGATACTGTATATCCTATTGGACTGAATGACTTTTTGTCATTAGGGTGCTTCATTGAGGAAAGATAAAAGCATTTCTTTCCTATTAGCCATAGGTTGCTGCCACTGCTTGCTGAATTGGATGTAAGGTCAGTATACCTCTGGGGTTGTGAATTCTAAAGATTCAAAAATGACAAAAACAAACCTTTTTTAATCATTTTTTATTATTACTCACTTTGCACAGTAGGATTATATATTAGCAGTCAGTTCATAAAGTGGTGTGCTGATTTATCCCCCCTTTTTTCCTTTTTTATACACATCGTGGACTCTTAATGATGAAGATATCCCTCCATTGACTGCCAGGAGAAGAGGACGCACCGAGGGACCACTACAGATGAAGACTGAAGATCAGCTCATCTCCCTTAAGCTTGCTGACCGCGAGCGGAATGACAAACGCATGCGCAGTGGCTGACACGCAGTCTGCGCTTCACGCGTTCCAAAGGGAGGAAGAATGAAGGAAATCGGAAGGATTCGTACTGCGCATGCGCGAACAATGAAACGCACGACTTGAGGAAACGAGCAAGAAGAACAGAGGAACCAAATGCGTTCCAGCAGCTGGGGACCCGGATTGATGATGTCAGCAAGATGGACGCCGTCGAACAACCCGGAAGTGGGGAGAATACAGACATCATGATGCACAGAAGATTACTGACATCTTTACATTGATTTGCAGAAATTTAATCGCAAGTTAACTCTAAGTCCCTTAAGCTTGCTGACCGCGAGCGGAATGACAAACGCATGCGCAGTTGCTGACACGCAGTCTGCGCTTCACGCGTTCCAAAGGGAGGAAGAATGAAGGAAATCAGAAGGATTCGTACTGCGCATGCGAGGGAGGAAGAATGAAGGAAATCAGAAGGATTCGTACTGCGCATGCGCGAACAATGAAACGCACGACTTGAGGAAACGAGCAAGAAGAACAGAGGAACCGAATGCGTTCCAGCAGCTGGGGACCCGGATTGATGATGTCAGCAAGATGGACGCCGTCGAACAACCCGGAAGTGGGGAGAATACAGACATCATGATGCACAGAAGATTACTGACATCTGTTGGAGATCACCTAGTTAAGGATATGTACTGGACATTGGATGAAGGGACTGATTCAGCATATGGATACCATCACCACTGATTGAACAGGTTGCATTATGGGGATATGGGGCACCATTTACATGTTGTCTGAAGGGATTGTATTTATGCCATTGTCACTTGATCACGGTCAAAACGTTGTGTTAGCTCAATAAATGAGTTTGAATATACTAAATCCGTTCTGCCCGATGTTCCTCTTATTATCTGTTCAGGACTGATCACAGGCTTTCGTTCAAACTTCGAAGCACCGGTAACTGTATCATAATTTTTTTCAGTTTGAGTTGTGCAGCATTTCCTTACTTGTCATGAATGAGTTCAGGGCATTTTCCTGCCTATACTTCAAAGACCCCCTATTCAGTGGGAGACTGTAAGTCTAGGGAAATGCCAGGAATGAAAAAACTCAGAGACCCAAAGTGTGAAAGTGGCCAGGATGTTGCCGAGTGCTAGATCCCGGTACTCAGCAGGAGCCATTCACACCTTGGAGGCAAACCCCATACTAAGGGTTGCCAGTAAAGTGGTGTACCCCAGGTATGCTCAGTTGCATAGGTGTCAAGCTAACACTTGCGCGGTACAAACAGGAAAGCCTTTTTGCCCGGTTTTGCAAACTATGGGCAGATCGGAGATTGGTGGGTTAATTTTTCCCACAGAGGGGATAGGGCATGTATGTTGTAGATGGGTCTGTCAACCCTAAAAGACTGCACACCGAGCTAACCCCTTGGTGATTTGAATGTATTTCATGATGTAACCAAACTATGCACAAGATTCTGTTCGCGTACATCAGTAGCGGGTCCAGGACGCAAGGGGTTAATAACAACGCAACCAAGGAATTACCCAAAACTCCAGAATTCGTTAGCCCTGGTGATTCCAGAACTTATTCTAACGGACAAGAACGAAATTCCTTTATTTGGCTGAGATATTAGATCGGCAACTTGAGATCTAGCCAAACAGACTTGAAATCAGAGACTGCAGTTCTTGCGCTTTCTTGCAAAGACATTTTATTTTGTTTCCCCATCCCAGTAAGTGTTGTATTAAGTGTATTCTGAAGCTGTCGTGTGTTTGTCTAGCAAGGAAATAAATGACAATTTTTTTGCCTCCTTGTCGTGTTCAATCAAGAATCCCAAAAATATAAAAAGTGTTGATAAGTTCTGGTCCACCGTGACAACGCGTCACTCACGCACGGCGCACACACACGATGATCGTGCCCCACACCCCAGCTGCATGGAAAGATTCCTGATACTGCTAACTCTTCTCACCTGTCTCCTGCATCCTCTGTCCAATCACAGCTTCCGCAGGGGCCACACCTCTGCTCTGCCTCGCGTACTAATTGCTCCAGCCTTACTACTTAAACCCTGCATGCTCAGTCACTTATTGCTTAGCATAACCTGTTGTAGCCTTGTGTTCCTGCGTTCTGTTTTGCCCTGCCTTGTGCCTTGATTTTTCTTGCTTCCAGTTGATCTCACATGTACCGACCCGGCTTGACTATTGGAATCTCTCCTGATAACGACCCTGGCTTGCCTCTGACTACCTGCACTTCTCCAACCCTGATCACAGCTATTGGACACTCCACTACCCCACCGGCTTCAACCCCTGACCATGGCACAATGGACATCGACTATGCTCTTGGCTCCACCCCACGACCTTGGCAAGTATCAGGACTAAACCTATCTCTGAAACCCAGACCCGGCGACGTTGATAATCCACTTTCCAGGCGTGCCTCCGCTTCTGTGGGTACGCAGTGTTACACTTTCACACCTCAGAACCGGGGTCCCGCCTTTTTCGTGGTAAGTGCAAGTGTTACAGAACCTCCTTATTCACACAAGTGCCATCAATAAGTGGACGGACAAGGAAAATTGTAATAAATGGAAATACTTGGGACTCAGAATAAAAATAATCTGAAGAGTCCACATGTATCCTTCTTGAATAAAGATAAAAAAAATGCAAAGTCTGTTTGCTGATTTGTTATTATCCACTCGTCTTGTTACTTCAGTCCATGCACTTGATAAATGCATATTTTGTAATGAATGCACATTTACAATTAATATATATAGTATTACTACTGTACAAACTATGCATGTAGTCAGGTCAAATTGATGTGTAATCTACTGTCTAAATTAATGGAGTAAATAGACAATCCTGCGATACTGCCATCCTAAGGTAAATATTGAAGAACTCGATTATATGGAAAAACTAAATGAATAACATAAAATAATGCAATGATATAATAAATGCATACCAAAATAAATGCCAAAGGAATAAATGGTAAAAAATAATGTGTAAAAAGAAAATATATCAATGATGTAGGATTGTGCAAACCTATTGGGTCCACCCAAAATGGTACAAAGAGATCCTCTAAAAATTAATTTGCACACATATCACAAAAAAATGTGATGAGATAAATAAAAGTGTGCAAGCAGTGTTATATTAAGTGTAGAACAACTGTGCAATAATAGACGTATCAGGAATTTAAATGTATAAATGAATGTGTAAATAAAATTACCTATGCCATATAAAGTGGTATGCAGGCAGTGATAAATGTAACGACATAAACTCCAAAGTATTGCAGTACTAAAGAAATGAGGAGTAAATAAAGCCCTCATTAAGGCCATGAGGAGGTATAGTGCTTACCTTTCCACCTCTACCTACCAACTACTTTTTAGACCACTGTAGTCCTAATTACAACACCCCAGGGTCAGAAAGACAAAGAGGAGGCTGAGTAGACAATCTGTGAGACAGAACAATATGGGTTTAAAAAGGACGGGAACAGGAGACACTTCAGGAGACTGCGACAAATACATCACAGGTGATAAATTTGTCACAACAAATACTGAGCCCTGAGCATATTAGTGTTTTACCTAAAAGTCTTAATTTCTGTCCAACCAACCAAATCAATGATTTTGAGTGCATCAAAAACCTTAATCTTTTTTCACAGAAATTATCATTCCACAAATTCTTCAGGAGAAGACAGATATTACAGTCTAAATACACCATCTGAAGATTATGATTACAGAGATCACGCTCTTATTGAAGTTATGCATAGCCTAGCTCAAGAAAACAAAAGACCACAAGGTGAGGGTCCCTACACGGATTTACATAGTAAATCTAAGTTCACTCCATTATTGGAGACTAGTACTAATATTGATGTTTTTACTCAACTAGTAACACCGGATCTTACCAAATTGACCTCTAAAAAAACTGATTATAATCTTGGCTATAAAGAGTATCAAGCATGTAAAAATCTATAAAAGGTTGACTCTATAGTCATTAAACTCTCAGACAAAGGGGGAAATTTGATCATTTTGGATAAGGAGGCATACGCTACAGAATGCCTATGTTTATTGTCAGACAAAAAGTGTTTGGGACAGAAGGGGGTGTCACGTAGACAAGGTATTACCAACAAATTAATACCGGGAATGTAAACGAAATGAAACAAAGTCTCTGGGCACCCCTGCACGCATGAAAGTGGTTGTGTGATATGAGCCGTGCGACAGTCCTTGGCTACGGGCGCAACTTGCCACCCCTATATCTTCGCCGAAAGAAAGATTTCGTAATGTCCTTACAGGATTTGTTCGGGAATCCTTAGCTCAAACAAATCCTGGAAGAGGGGAACGACCCTTGATTATGATGTTGTTAACCCCTCACACTCCGGAACCGCTGATGCTAAAATTTTGGACGCTTCTTGGTTGAGCTTAGGTGAATCTGACTGGGATTGTGCTGCAGGCATCTATATAGGGTTAATGGTCCTATTCCTAACATGCACACCCAATCCTCTTGTGGGAACAATTTTTCTCACCTATCCCTGACTTGCCATGAGTTCCTAGAACGGGCAGAAGTTGCTTCACGGTCTGCTAAGAGCATGCATTAATCTCACACCTGAGCTGCTTAGCATACGGGGCCCAACCTCCTATCTGGCAACAGCAAGTCTGGGGTTTGACTACCAAGTGTGAAGCACCCATACTTCACACCGGTATCTAGTACTTACAAATATCCCGGCCAACCTAACACCTTTGGTGTCTGAGGATTTTCAACTCTGGACTTCTCTAGACACTGGGGCACCAACCTAGCAGGGGGCCCTTTGAAGAACGGAGATGAAAAATCCCTCAGTTCATTCCTCCATAACATATGGGCATGTTAATGGATTCATTGCTGGACCAGCAGGATAGAGTTCCCTGCCTTTGCATTGAAAACACATTGAATACAGTTTATTCATAAATGTATGTTCTGTATATGCAACAATTATAAAACTCATACAGACGAGCCAACAAGTATTCTAAAACGTGCCTTAAACTTGCCTTAAACTAGCCAGGTGCATGCTGGGTACATGCTGGGTACATTTCAGTGACATTTCTGCAGAGTCTAATGGCCCATCGGATTAACACAGCAGGGGTTCCTGGCAGTCCCATTCAGTTTGTATGGGACTGCCAGGGACCCCCGATGTTAATCCGATGGGCAATTAGTCTGTCTGCAGAAATGTGTGAAATGTTGCAGCATGTACCCAGCATGTACCAAGCATGTACCCAGCATTTACCTGGAGATTGCCCCAGGTTTATTTTAGAATAATCGTCGGCACTGCAGTATGTATCTTCATGGTTTCTTTTTACCTAGCTGCACTCCAAAAATTAAAGTGCTAGCTCTTTCCTAGCGCAAGTTATCCACTTAATTGAAGGGGCTCTGTTATGTGGGTTGCGGTTTGACCTATAATCTGTCTGGGTCACAAGCCGGCATACAAAGTATCCGTGCTGGCTTTAATCGGTAACCGCAGATGCACGCCGCCAATTCAGCTTAAGTGGATAACAAGATGGCAGGATACTATGTATTAGATGGCACTTCAGCTAAACCGCAGACCACTTATTCAATTGACTTTGCGGTTTCAACGTCTGTGGTCTGGAAACTGATACCTATCTTTAATACAGCTACTTACTCGCAAACACACTTCTTCAATGTAGCGCTTGGCACAGCGCTAGAAGCTCCCCCTTGTGTTGCAAATACAGTTAGCACATCTCTCATTCATTCATTTAAATGCAGCCAGCTGCTAAGCTGCAAAACAGGGACAAAAAAGGTAGTGTAGGGGAAAACATTGTGTTATGTTGGCAATGCATTTTAACCCCTTCTGTCCCAACACGGTTCAGGGTTAACCAGCCGGGCATAATACCTTTATTATTGGCCTGGTTAACCCTTCCACTGCCATAGGGGGTAACCAAGTTCTCAACCAAAGTTTTAAGCCTTTTTGGTTACCCCTAATCTCTAATAAGGTTTTAAGAAGTGTCAGCTCTTGAGCCCAGTACTGTTTAATGCATAAACTGTAATGTGCGACAATAAAGAATTTATGTGTTTTTGCCTTTCCCTGGATGCCAGGAAGTAGGTATTCCTAGGGTATGATTTTCAAGGGGGGTTATGAGGAGAAAGTGTTGTCAGAATGTGCCTAGGTAGTTGGGTCCGAAGTTGTCGGTTCCCCTAAAAATGTACCCAGGAATTATGTCTGATTCCTGGATACAGGTAGGCACATGGTCACGGCAATATTTTCCCTTGAAAATGCTTGCTTGACTCACCACTAGGGTTCCCTGCTTCAGCACAGCCAGAAAGGTAAAATCAGGCACAGGGAGGAAAAAAGTTCCGATGAAAATAGTTCCTGTAACTGCAGGGATTCCTAGGTAAAACTGGTACCTCAGTTAGTGCCAAGGTGTCCCAGAAACTGTATTGGGTTTGTGGGCTTTGGAAGTCCCCTGTAAAGTATAGAAAAACCTGACCTGTTTAGGGGCATTTGGGATTCCCTGTGTCATAGAAACTCCAGATTTTGGGAGTGTAAATTTTAGGTTGGATATTTGGGTGAAAATGTATTCCTTTTGTTTGCATGAGATCGGGGGGCCCAGCTACTGATGGTCCCCTGATTCTCCCCGGTCGGCAGGCACTATTTGTTTGTTTGTGGGTTGAATCCCATTGGGGCTGTACCGTCTCCCCCAGACTCCTGGTTTTCAAGCCCAGATATCCCCATGTAGATTTCCACATGTATATAAGGTTCCCCAAGGTTTATACTTTATTAAAGTATGGTTTATTGGGTGTTATTCTGTATGTAGAAAAATCCATACCGTCAGCATATGCATTTGCATAGGAGCTAGGATGTATGCCTAGCCATCTGGGCTCAAAGGAGTCCCAGGATGTTAGAGGTATCACGCCATTTGGTAGCAAGGAGGGGCAAAGGAACAGGCCCAAAAGCCATTTTGGTTCTCTCAGATTCTGTGGAGCAGTCCACCACACAGATAGCAATGAGTAAGATATGGGTTGGCCTGCCCTTTCCCTGACATCAGCAACACAAGCCCTGCTCTGATTGGCTGCTGAGAAAGTTGTCATGCTGATGGGGCTGTAGTATTTTGTGAATGGAGTCAGAAATACTATAAGATTCCATTCACCCACCAGATTTGAGCCTCCAGTTTGAAGTCTTCAGTCTCCAGCAAGAAAGAGGACATGGCGAGCTAAGTCCCTGACAGGGGAAAATCCTTAATTAGCATTTCCCTGCACCTACTGTAGGAGAGTCTACTTTTTTCCCCAGTTCCCAAGTTAGTGTGTCTTTTTGCCTGTAGTTTGTGTTCCACTGTGTGTAAGCCTATTTTAAGTGAATAAACTAAAATTTATTTCATTATCTTGTTTTGCTCAATGAATGATCCTGGTAAAAAGGTGTAAATGCATGGTCCTCCGTGACAGTGTTACAAAATACTTATTTCTGAAAATAGTCAGTTCCAAATTGAATTATTTCAGATCTTAAAAGTGGGGTTGATAATAAAGTCATTTCAAAAGAGGAATCTAATTTCCTTTTATAAAAAAAATCCTACAATTGCGACTTTTTACCATTTGTCTAAAGTCCACAAGGATAAAATTCCTCCACCAGTGTCATGGTAGACCAGGTCTTACCTACACATTAATACTGGGATTCTGGACTGAGCACACAAGTAAAATAAATTGCAATTTATTGCTTTTCAGACAGACACACAAATCTTCACAATATCCACTTGATAAAACACTTACTGGGATGGGGAAACAAACTCAAATGTCCTTGGAACAAAACAAAGTCTCTGGGCAACTGTGCATGCATGAACGTGGGTGCGCAAAATGATCCGTGTAGCAGTTGCTGGCTAGGGGCACAGGTTGCCACCCCTATATTTCCGCCAAAAGGAAAAAGTTTGTTCAGTCCTTACAGGGTTCGTTCCAGAATCCTTAGCTCTAACGAATTACAGAAGAGGGAGGCGTTCCTTGGTTACGATATTATTAACCCCTCCCACTCCGGAACCGCTGATGCTGGATCTTGGTCAAATCTTAGATGAATCAGGTGAATCTGCTAGGGACTGGCCAGCAGGCATTTTTATAAGGTTGAGGTTCCTATACCTAACATGCACAACCAATCCCGCCCGTGGGAAAATTTCTCCCACCTATCCCCGACTTGTCAGTACTTTGCAAAAATTGCAGAAGTTGCTCCCCGGTTTTCATGGAGCTGGCGCTAACCTCACACCTGAGCTCCTTAGAATTCCGGATCCAACCCCTTACCTGGATACACTAAGTCTGGGGTTTGGCCACCAAGTGTGGAGTACTCATACTTTACTCCGGTATCTGGTATTTACAATATCCTTGCCATCCTAACATCTAGGACTTCTCATAGACATTGAGGCACCAACTCTGCAGGGTGCCTCTGAAGTACAGAGAAGAAAAATCCCTCAGCTCATTCACTCTTAACATATTTGCATGCTAAAGGATTTTTTCCCGGTCTGACAGAAAAACTTTCCTGCCTGTACATTTAAAAACACCAGTACAATACAGTTTATTTAGAAAAGTATGTCCTGCTTATGCAACTAGTATAAACCTTATATGTATGTGTATGATTTCTTTCTTCCCAGCTGCACACCAAAAATTAGAGTGCTAGCTTACTCCTAGCGCGAGTTAGCTACTTAATTGAACGGGCTGTGATGTGGTCTGCGGTTTATCATAGTTCCACGGTATTGTACTTTCCCCCTTCAAGTTAAGGGGCTAACGAGATCGGTAGATACATTTTGACAGAAAAGCAGTTCGGCTAAACTGCAAACCACTTATCCAATTGACCTTGCGGTTGAGAGGTCTAGGGCTTAGAAATTGATCCCTATACTTCAAAGCAGCCACCAATATATAGACACGCTTCTTCAATCAGTGCTTGGTTTAGCGCAAGCAACTCCCCTTTGTGTCGCAAATACAATTGGCACAGTTTACATACATTTCTATCACTGAAGCTATGGACTGAGCTGCAAAATGGGGACAATAAAGATGTCAGGAAAACATGTCAGTATAGTGAGCATACAGTTAACCCTTCCATCCCAATGCAATGTAGGGTTAATTAGCCAGGTATAATGCCTGTATTAGTGGCCTGATTAACCCCCTATCACCACAACCAGGAGGACCAATAGTTTCTGGTGTAGAGGATTTAACTTCAAACACCAGTATTTATTTGGATCGCATTCTACGTCCCTTTGTAGGGTTGTGACAGTGAGGGAATAACCAGGCTCTCTATAAAGGTTTAAACCCTTTTGGTTACCTGGGATCCATGTATTGGGGTTTAACAGTGTCAGCTCTTTAGCCCAGCAACTGTACATATGTATTGTGTATTTTGCGACAATAAATAATTTTGATGTTTTTGCATTTCCAGGGATGCCTGCAAGCAGGGGTTGTCTTGGACGAAGCGCTGATTCGAGCGTGAAACGCGTTGAGGGGGAGACTGTGGTGTAGCTTGCTTTGTTCGTGATACCTCAATAAAGTTTTTTCATAACCCGGAAGTGCCTTGGAGTTTGTCACAGGCAGTGGCACCGGATTTCCTTCCTTTCTTCTATGTTTAAAATATATATTTGCTTTTTGCACAGTAATGAGCTGGGACTGTCAGATCGTATGTCCTGAGTGAGTCACTGGTCTACCAAGTTTGGTGGCAGCATGTCTATTCAGACATCGGACTTGAAAGCCACAGAGGTTGCCAGAGGTTTGAAGACAATTTAGGCAGGATGGCTAGGTAAAGTACCCATGTCATGGGATGAATAACAGTTCTCCGGGACTACCATTTGCCTTCCCAGACGTGGAGGCACCTAGCACAGTGGGTCACTTTGTAATACCAAGTGGCTGAGGTAGCAATCTTGTGCAAACCCTTGGCTGATTCCAAATCCGTGTTTGCCCGGCTGCACGAGACTGGCAGCACTCTGATTGGCAGGTAGGAAATTTTCCACGCTGAGATTGGCTGTAGTATTCCATGAATGAACTCTGAAATATTGTAAGAAACCCTCAGCCAATGCGGAGAGCAGATTCTAAGTGCCAGAACAGCAGCGGAAAATTTAAAACCACCAAAAGATGCTCTTGGTGAAATATCAGTGAGCCGGCTTCAGAAATTTCAAGGCAGAATATTTCGGGGCCAAGTTCTGAGAATTTAACATAGTGGTCGCGACTAGGATTGCAAGCTGAGAACAGTTCCAGGACATTTGGAACTAACTCCCGGTCAAGGGATTTCAGCACCTCTGGAATAAAGAGAGCTGTGGCATCAGAAACTTCAAGCCGATTTGAGTTCCAGGACGTTTTGGGCTGAGTCCCTGTCAACTAAAAACTTTGTTTGTTTGTTTATTTCAAACAGGAAAGCTAGTTCTTTGCCCCAGAACCCCAGTAAGGGTGTCTTTCTCATATATGTTGTGTCTCATTGTGTGTTTACCTGTTCAAGTGAATAAATGACAATTTATTTTATCAACTCGTTTTGCTCAGTGTTATGATCCCGGTATAAAAGGTTTAAATGCCTGGTATCCCATGACAAGCTTATTTACTGGTGGTAGAAGTGGGATAATTGAGCTCTATGTTTTAAAAGTCTGCAGGTTCTTCTAACATAGAGAAAAACTCATAGATTGAGAGCTCTCAAAACAAGTTGTGACTAACACATGTTACACAAAATCTAAGAAAGCACAGGTTCTATTTTTCACTTAGTTTAGTGCCAGCAGGTGAACATGAACGGATGGGCAGGACTGTACAGGTCCTGGGACTGTACCCGGATTGTTGTCAGGAGTAAAAGATATGGACTTACAACTGACTTTTAGTCAAAAACGGTGCTTGAGGAGGATCTCAAGGCATGAAGACAACATTGCTTCTCCTGAGGTGGTTACAGTCTCAGCTGCAGTTGCAGTTGCAAGGGGAGGAAAGTGGCAGGCTCAGCATGGACCTTGTTGGGGAGCAGGATGCGGGTAATGCAGCTGTGGTTGCCCCGGTGGATAACAACATCCCTTCACCCGGAATCGCCATGATGGGGGGAGGGGGCCACTTTTGATCAGAAGCTCCAATTACTGGCAGCTTCACAAGGTGGTCTGTCCCACGACCCCTACAGATTCTCGGGGAGCAGCCTGTTCCTCTTATGGATCATCACAGCTTCAGTAAATTCGTGGATGGCACATCCAAAATTGATGGGTACCTGATGATCTTTGAGAATCAGTGCCATCGGTACCAGGTGCCAGAACGGGACTGGGTTTTGCGGCGGTTGCTACTATTGTCTAGAGCTGCCCTGGAGACCCTCCAGGCTATTCTGGCTGCAGACAGCAATGACTACCAATATTAGAATGCCCTGTTGTTAACACAGTATGCCCTTACATCAGAGGCATAACGTGGCATGTTTAGGATGGAGGAGAACCACCACCAGGAATCCTACATGCGGTTTGCCTCACACATGATTTTGCATGGGACTCAGTGGGTGGAAGTGTGTGATGCCACCAAGTATCACAGTTTGTTGGACTTAATGTTCAAGGAACAGTTTTTGCAACAGCTCCCACCAGACTTAAGATACTTGGGTCTTTTATCGCAAACCAAAGACTTGCTTAGATGCTGCTAACATGGCTGATGAGTGCATGACCATCCGGGCACTATCCAGGAAGAAGGGGTCTGCCCCAGATTGAGCCACTCTGGCACACATGACCAAAAGCCCTCCCCAGTGGAAAAATAAACCAGCTCCAGAAGGAGGTGCACCAAAGTCTGCAGAGTTTAAACATGAAAAGAGGTGATTTCAGTGCAATTAGACTATGTGACGGTGAAGGGGTAACTAGGCCAGAAAATAAGGTATTATGCCTGGCTGGCTACCCCATAGTGATATTGGGAATGTAAAGTGTTAGCTCGGCAGCCCAAAAATGGCTGCAACCTTGTATCGTATTATAAACTGTCTGTGTGTGTACCGCTAGGCATATGGGGACCACATCATTATCCTGAGTTACATTGTATATTTCTTTCCCCAGTTATGTATCGGTTAAAAGCGTTGTAATAGTTTTTCTCTATCAACCGCAAGAAATGAAAAAACGTTTTTAAAACGCGGCAGCTTGCTGCATAGCATATAAGCAGCAAGCAAACTTTGGATAGGAATGTCCTAGCGCTCTGGGTTTTGCTGTGCAGAGGGCTTACGGGTAATCATTAAAACGGTTATGGTTTCTGTATTTTAAACTTTCATAAAAGTAATGAAAGAAAGTCCCCCTCTTTTTGGTGTATTAAAATTATAAGAGCAAGGGAATTTACATTCAAGCGGGCGGAGAAGTGGAAACACTTAGTTCACTAGTACAGTGATCCCCAGGTATATGACCGGACATTCCGGCCAGCGAGTCATGCATAACTTAAGTCAGGACTTCTAAAACATCCTGCTGAGATGACTCTGGAATGTCTAGGGAAGTCCGTACTTAAAAAGATACCGACATTTTAAAGTGTTAAGTGAAGGGAAGTACAGTAAATGTAAACAGTTTTTCCTGCTAGATGTTTAGATATCCAGGGACAGGTAGACAACATGTCACAGGGAAGTGGGCTTTGTTATGTATGCTAAGCGGCTCAGGTGCGAAGTTAGCGCATGACTGTAGCATACCTTAAAGCTTCTGCCCGGTCCCATGAAATAATGGCAAACCTTGTCAATATGTGGGATGGGTTGTTCCCACGCAGTGATTGGCTGTACCGATAGGACTGGTGTGGTTTTTAAATGTCAGTGCAGCCGATCGGGAGGGAGATTCATCTAAGATTTCATATAAGCTACGTAGTGTGGTACAAAGACTTTAACATCGGAAACAAGATTTGTATCCAGCTTCCAGTATTCGTAAGAACTAAGGATTTGCTAACCAATCCTGTATTGGGGGAATGAAAAGATTACTTGCGGTGGAGTAAGAGTTGTTGCTATAGGCGCCACTAGCCAAAGACTGTTTTGCGGCTCTATTTTGCGTACCAACACCACTCCTTGGAATTGGGGCCTAGAGACTTTATTTCTGTGACGTTCGTTTCAAGAACTTATTATTTACTTTTGCCCCGTCCCAGAAAGTGTTATTTCATAGTATTTCGTAGATCAAGCTGTGTATGTTCATTCTGTAAATAAATCAAAATGTATTGTATCTCTCGCTTTGCTCAATCAAAGGATCCGGGTATTAAGGTGCTAAAAGTTCTGGTCTCCCATGACAGACTGATCATATAAAACCAGACTGCCCAAACCGGTCAAGGTCCGGGGAACCCCATCAGCGGCAACGTTCTCCAGCTGCGAGGCAAGTCGCCCGTGCTAGAATGGAACACAGAGGAGCCGTTTGCAGCTGTCCAGCCAGCCCAGCAAGGGACTTCGACAGAAGTATCTACACCTGCTGCCAGCGAATACATAGTGGAGACAGGGGGACATCAGATTGCACCGGTTGGGTTGCAATACAACGATGTCCGGCAAAAGCATATGCGGCCAGTGACCATAGGAAATTGCCAAGCAGCCGGCTTCTCGACTCCGAGGCCATTGGTACTATTGTCCGACCTGATATGTTGAGGCACCGGGATGCAGGTGACCATGCCATACGGAGGACCACGGTCCATTCAGGTTGACCGGGTCTTTCTTGATTGGAGTGCCGGACATGGCATGATGGAGGTTAGGGTTTTGCCCAGGTTGGATACTGAGGTGCTACTCGGTAACCACCTGGGTTATCTTTCCTGTGTATTTACAGTGGAATTGGCTCCGGTTGCAGTTGTTATCTGGAGCCAGTGAGGGGCACTTGCCAATGAGGATTTCGCCGAACCCCTGTATTTGGGACAAACAGTTACAGGAGTCTGCAACGTGACCAGGCAGGTTAGCTAGACTAAATTTCCACAGTGTTCTGACATATCTCCCCCTTTACCGGTTCCCCTTGCACCTGACTGTCACGGTGGACTGACCTGATTAACAATTTTATATTTTGGTGTACGAGATTGAGCACACAAGTTGAGCAAAAAAAAAATCATATTTATTTCCTTACTAGACAGACACACGACAACCTTAGAATATACTTGACAAAAACACTTACTGAGGGAGAGAACAGGATAGAATGTCCAGAAGTAAAAAAAAGCCCGGAATATTGCCTTTTAAAATGCGTGTCCTTTGGCAAGGGGGGCACAGTTCCAGCCCAATAAGTCCATGAATTTGGCAAAGTTCGTTCGGGTCCATTGGGGTTTGTTAGATAACCCCCAGCACTAACGAAATCCTGAAGCAGAGTTGTGTCCTTGGTTCCGGTGTAATGAACTCGTTGCGTTCAGGAATCGTTGCTGCTGCTCTCATCCACTTGTAGAAGCAATAAAAATACAAAATATACTGTGAGAAGCGCTATACCTAAAGTATAACTATGCAGTGCATGTATGAATTAAATAGTGCAGTGCACAACTAAAGCAGCCTGGTAATCTACTGAGGAATATCCCAAAATAAACCTCAAGACAAGAATACAAATACAAAAATAGACATAAACCTGGCGCATGTGTAAATACCATGAAGTGATTATAAAGTCCAAATAAATACAGACTGTTTGTCCCAATCCTGAGTGGTCAACTGATGATAGATGGTATCAAAATCTCAGTTCACAGAGTAAAGAGCATACAGTCCTCCTCACGATATGTATTCAACCTGCAGATGTGTGACATAAAGCAGAGAAACAGGACATTGCGCAGTATATTTAATTGCCAATTGTGCCCTTATTTTCTAAGCTCAATGAGATGCCTACTTACTAGAAGTAGATAGGATGCATGCAGGGGAGAGAATCTGTACTTGGAGCCTCCTGGGTCCCGGTCGCCTTTGGTGTAACACGAACCCCTCGTGGTGTCCTCCGCTTCCGTAGACGTTAGGAAGGTCTCCCTTTCAGGAACATAGTCTCCTGGATCAGCTTCAGGATTCCTTCAGCCTCATATTTCCTCCAGTGAGGATAAAAGAGGGCAAAGGATTGCGCAGCAATAAAAAACTTTAATGACGCCTACCTAAAACAGATAAAATACTCACAATAAAAAACTTTAATGACGCCTACCTAAAACAGATAAAATACTCACAAAAGACGGTGAGTGTAAAAACAAAGAAGTGCCCGACCCAGCACACCCCAAACGCCGCACTCAGTCTTTGAATGTCCTTCTCGGACCGCGTGTACCTCGCGAGATGACGAGGATTCCAGCGCGGTTTGGATGACGTCACCGTCTTCTTCAATGACTAGCAGCTAGAGTGTGTGGGGCAGTACCTCTTAGGCTCCTCCTATAGATGAGTCCCAATAAGTAATCACTGATCCCAAAAAGGTCTCCTCAAGGACTGGAAACTCTGCAGCAGGTCGCCTTTCAGTCTCTCACAGGGCAGTCTGTGTGTGCCTTCCCAGATCAATCTACAGCAGCTTCTCTCACCCTCTCTGTATAACTCTCAACAGTGTGTGTCTGGCAGCATGGCAGCATCTATAGGAGGAGCCTAAGAGGTACTGCCCCACACACTCTAGCTGCTAGTCATTGAAGAGGAGACGGTGACGTCATCCAAACCGCGCCGGAATCTCGCGAGGTACACGCGGTCCGAGAAGGACATTCAAAGACTGAGTGCGGCGTTTGGGGTGTGCTGGATCGGGCACTTCTTTGTTTTTACACTCACCGTCTTTTGTGAGTATTTTATCTGTTTTAGGTAGGCGTCATTAAAGTTTTTTATTACTGCGCAATCCTTTGCCCTCTTTTATCCTCACTGGAGGAAATATGAGGCTGAAGGAATCCTGAAGCTGATCCAGGAGACTATGTTCCTGAAAGGGAGACCTTCCTAACGTCTACGGAAGCGGAGGACACCACGTAGCTTGTAGAAGCAAAGTGGAAATTAGTTCACATTGTAGAACAAAGACGAAAGACAATGGGGATAGCATGGGGGGCATGTATATAGGGTTTGAGAACATATCTCCAAGATACCCACACAATCTCTCTCATGGGAATTTTCCCATTCACCAAACCCCAACTTGCCCACAGTTTGCAGAGTGGGCACTATAGAGATTTCCGGCTAATACAGCACCTGTGCGACATGGACACCTTGACTGCTTAGCATACGTGTACTCCCCTTTTTACCTGGCGTCTCCCAGGCTGGGAGGGGGACTCAGGGTGTGAACTAGCCCAGATGGCTAACAGGATCTCCTATTCAGCGGGCATCCCGGCTAATTCACACATCCTGACTCTGAGGCATTCATTTGCAACACTTCCCTAGACTCACAGGCACTGCCTCGCATGGGGTCTATCAAGTCTGCATAGGAAAGTGGCCCAGCTCATGGGTGTTAAAACATTTGGTCCCTGAGTGCATTACAATGACAGTAGAAAAAACCTCATCCTGCCTGTACATTTAAAACTGCAGCAAAAAATACACTTGAGTAAAAATACATGTTTCACTTGTCCTAAAATTATATTTTTAATATGTGTGGGCTTGGGGTGTTACTCTGGGGCTGCACACCAAATTTCAGGTTGCTAGCCCTTTCAGTTCCCGAATTATGGCTTCTCCTTGAGCTGGCAATGCTAGGCTATGGGCTTCTGACGTCAATTGACTTGTGGTTACGGAGTTCCTACGTCAATTGACCGAGTTCCCAAGCCAATTGCCGGTTGACTTTCAAGTTATGCCACTAACCGGAACGGAGATACATTGTATCCGAGAATAACTTCAGTCTGAAAACCGCAACCCTTTTGTGCAATTGACTCTGCGGTTACGGCATCAAGCCTCAGTAATGGATAACTATACCTTGCAATGGAACAAAGAGACGGCGCAACGCTTATCCAATTAACTTGTGGTTAAGCGCTCGCATCAGCATCTTGTGTCCAAAACCAGTTATGCCAGTATACCAGGTAATACATGACTGCAGGCATATACTGCTGCGGCCGAGTTTATTCGAGCATTTGCCCGTTCTCGGCCGCAGCAGTAACCTGGCGCGCGCCGGAGGGTGCCGGGCGTGCGCCAAAGCAGCGGAGGAGCGCCCTCCGATCGGGGCGCTCTCCCTCCCGCTGCCGGGTCCGCCGGGTCCCCCGGCACCCCCTGCCGCCGTCCCCCACATCGCGGGACACCAGGGCTCCCTCGGGGAGCCCTGGACGCGCGTGCAGGGGGCGCAGGCACCCGATGACGCGTGACCGCGCATCGGTGATGCGCGGCACGCTGAGGGAATGCGGCTAGCACGCCGGGGCATCCCCCGGCTTGCGGTGCTAGCCGTGTTGCAATAAAGTGTGTCGGTAGTGTACAATCCTGCAAAATGGGAACAACAAGAGACAGAGGGAAAAATAGTACATGTGTGGTGCATATAAAATTAACCCCTTCATCCCCAATACGAAATAGGGGTAACCAGTCGAGCATACTGTCTTTATTAATGCGCTGATTACCCACAATTTTGTTGCACTGAATTAGAAACTAAGGATGGGTGGCCTGAATTAGGGACACCACTTACAGTTGCGGCAGCTTTTATTCTCTCAAATCACCGGTTTGTCCCTGGCTGGTTCCTGGAATGCGACGCTGTTCACCTGGCGCATGCCGCGTTCACCTTGCATTCCCAGCCACGGGTCATGCCCGGCTGATGCGTTTATTGATAATGGTTCGGATTTTAATAGGCTGCAAAGCTTCGCGTGTCCACCAGATGGCAGAAATTCATGAATTGTAATGCGCCGAATCAGTAATGTGTCGGCTTGCAGGTGTTTCGTTTAAAAAAGATACTGTACCACAGTGTGCCATTGTAACTTGGCCTTGGCCTTGAGACTGAAGGAAGAGGTTGCAAAAATGTATCAATTTAGGCGTTTCATATTAAAGAAAGACAAAGACCAGTTTCAGTTTGTGTTACACTATTCTGCAGAGACCCACCATGAGTGTTCAATTGCAGACCGCTTTCCAAAAACCTGACAGAAGTTACGCGTATTTGATATGGGCCGCAATTAATGCAACAGATGATAAGATGGCAACAGTTGCTCAAATTTATCAGTATTTTATCGAAAACTATGACTTTTACAAATTTTCGCCAACTCCTCATACGTGGAAGCGTGCAGTAAGGAAAAGGTTATGTAGCGACCCCTGTTTTCACCGTATTGAGCCCCAATTTGATGGAGGGTATTGGTGTGCGTCACCGGATTTTTCCCGTATCTATGATCATGGAGGCGGAAAAAGGCGAAGGGTCATGTTAAAACCAACTAAGAAGCGACAGTCGCTGCCAAGCAATGCACCAGCATCAGCACCAGCACCGGCTTCCAATGACGGTCCCACTGTCAGTGACAACCCTGAGCCTGAGCCTGAGTCGGATTTGGCGTGCAGTTTTGATGAAGCTTGCTTGTACCTAAGCAATTTCCAGCCTCACCAGCTGACTACAGGTGGACTAGTCCCGCTGCAAACTGTCGACGTGGATGATGAAGAAATCTGGAGTGGCAGTGGACCGGCGCCGGCGCCAGCTGAATGGGAAATTCAATGGTGAGTTGCCGTATTATTTTGGTGGGGCTGGCTGGGTACTTCTTTAGGGGGCTGACCATTACTGTACATTAAAACTTTTCTTTTTGTTTTTCATCAGAAAAGAAAACGGCTAATGGGGGGATTTCGATGGATAATATTGTACTGTATGCTGATGTTTTCCGGCCGTACAGTATACTGTGTAATAAACCCGAATAAATAAAACTATGCATTTATTCTACATGTTCAGTATCGTGTCATTATTTGTCTTCTACAGTATACTGTACAGTGCTATACAGTGCCTAACATCTGGGGGCAAAAATAATTTTATTTCTAGGTGCCCTAGAACAGAAGTTCCCACGCAAATTGCCCGTGAACTTGACAGCGGCCCTAAGTAGTTCCCATGCCAATTGCGCGAATATAATGTAAAATAACCCGTTCTGTGGGTCTGAGCGGGTTTAAATTTACCTGGTCCTCATGCGGGAGGACCCTTGCCATAGTGGCAAAATATCAGCCTTGCACGACCCCCGGAACCGGAGGTACCAAAAGACAGTTTAAAAGCACATTACCAAAGTGGCTTTTTTTCTGCCATGCAAGTCAATGGCAGAAACCTGAACTTTAACATCACCCTGACTCCGTTCTTTTGCCACGAGTGGGTTGCAATTTCCCATGCAATCCTGCCGCAACTAGGACTACATGGTGACCGAATCTGAGCCCTCTAGGTCGAACAGAACCGGAGTTGTGGGTTCCAGGTTTCTGCTCATTCTGACTTAGCCGGTTCAAAGCTTTCTCCGCCATTACGCTCAATGGTAGGACCCTCCTCGCCGGCGTGACCCTTTCTCGCCGCCATTACTGCTCGGACCCTGGTGGGGTCAAGTGAGGGGGTTTCTAACATCTAGGGGCAAAATGAATTTTATTTCTAGGTGCCCTAGAACAGAAGTTCCCACGCCAATTGACCTAGTTCCCACGCCAATTGCCGTAGTTCTTATGCCAATTGCACGACCAGGCAGTAAAAAAACAGTGCAGCAAGCCTCTACATTTGTTACACTGTCAAAGGAGCAAATGGAAACAATGTGAGGCAATTCAACATGTTCTTTTATTGGTGGAGTCAGTACAAAAACATTTATTTACAATGTTGTAACATTTAAAGTGCACAGCAATTCTAACCATCAACACACAATAATACATTCTGCAGCCTTTATTAAATTCTTCTGCCACAAAACATTTTTGGTGCATGGGGCACAGGGAGTTAAATTGACTTGCTTTTTATGTACTGTACTGTATTTGGGGGTTGTCTTTGGGGGTTTATTCATCAAATTATTATGATGAACTGCCTTTTGAAATTACAGTGCTGTTAACTATTTCAGCCACACACCTCCAGAGTTTTTAATCCCTCCCTAGCCAAGCATATTGCCATTGTGTTCTTAATCCGCCCATAGCCGAGCTACAAACACTCAGTACGCCTGCGTCTAATCACACCATCCCCCTCCCCCAACCCTTCGAGGCCTGTTGTTTGAACGGTAATGCTTTGGAAAATCAACATGTTCTTTTATTGGTGGAGTCAGTACAAAAACTTTTATTTACAATGTTGAAACATTTAAAGTGCACAGCAATTCTAACCATCAACACACAATAATACATTCTGCAGCCTTTATTAAATTCTTCTGCCACAAAACATATTTGGTGCATGGGGCACAGGGAGTTAAAGTGACTTGCTTTTTATGTACTGTATTTGGGGGTTGTCTTTGGGGGTTTATTCATCAAATTATTATGATGAACTGCCTTTTGAAATTACAGTGCTGTTAACTATTTCAGCCACACACCTCCAGAGTTTTTAATCCCTCCCTAGCCAAGCGTCAATCGGCTGAGTCACCCTATCCTACAACCCCCTCTCTCCACTGGGTCGTTAACCTTCTGCATATTGCCATAGTTCCTACACCAATTGCCGTAGTTCCTACGTCAATTGCGCGACCAGGCAGTAAAAAAACAGTGCAGCAAGCCTCTACATTTGTTACAATGGAGCAAAGGAGCAAATGGAAACAATGTGAGGCAAATCAACATGTTCTTTTATTGGTGGAGTCAGTACAAAAACATTTATTTACAATGTTGTAACATTTAAAGTGCACAGCAATTCTAACCATCAACACACAATAATACATTGTACAATGTTGAAACATTTAAAGTAACATCTCCTTTATTAAAGAAACCCAGTACTGTATACAGTACAGTACAGTGGGATGGTGCGTAACACTGTCAATCAGACCTGCACCAGTTCAGTCCTAGAGGGCAGCAAACAGGGCAGATTTTCAGGGCAACATTGAAAACCGTGCCTGTTTGCGGCCCTCAGGGACGGGAGTTGTGCATGTCCTGTGAAAAAAAACACAACAACATCTCCTTTGTTTAAGTACAGCAGGTACTGTAGGGCAAAACATGTACAGTACAATACAGTTCAGCACAACAGTATGGTCTCACTGAAAGTCCACCACATTGTCCGTCCATGGCCGATTCCTTGCATGGCGCAAAACGCCATTAATGCAGTCTCTAATGCCTTTCATTACAGGATCTGTAACTGCATAAAAGCGCCGCATTTCTTCCACAATGTTTTTCCTTAAATTGGCAGGAAGGGCCTTTTTAACGTGATTTCCTGCGTAGTTCACTTTGAACACCCACTCGCAGTACAACGTGTAGGGAACATGGTGCTTAAAAATGATCAAGGCATACTTGTGGGATACACCAGCACTCATCACCCTATACTTCTCCCTGAGCCCCGGTGGCAGATCGCACAGGGTGATGTCAGGCACTGTTTCGATGCGAGCGGGTGTAGGTCTTTTGGGAGCGGGTGTGCTTGTGGCGACGGGCGATGGTAGGTTGTCAGGGAGGAAGCTGTCCTCCGGTCTTGGTCGCCTTGTTGTCTCCTGGCATGGTCTTGACGGGGTTGTCATGTCCTCCTCAACGGCATACATGTACACTACATCTTCTGGTGGAGGGGGGGCACTTGGTGATGGAAGGGGGTCGAAGGTCCCATTCATCACATACATGTCACCCTCCTGCTCCGGCGTCGGGGAAACAGGGTCATTAGCACCGAGCAAATAATGTATGCCCGCAATGTCAACCTCTATCTTCTCCATCCGTTGAGCCATCCGTTGATCCATTTGTAGCATCCATTGCTCCACATTTAACATTGTCTCCAGAAGCAGATCTATCTTTGCCAGCACAATAGAACTCCCGGGAAGATCCACACTTATCCCATTCAGCATCCGGTCCAACGAGCTGCTTCTTGTGCATGGTGTCTGGACATCTGGGGGGATGGGTGCAACGGAGGATGAGATGGGGGTTCCATGGACAGAAGCGGCATCGATGGAGAGTGGAGGAGGTGACCTGTGGATACCCGATAGAGGAGAAGCGGCAGTGTCGTCGAAGAGGGATGGAGAAGGTGACCTTTGGATTTCCGGGCGAGAAGCAGAGTCGTCTAAGAGCAAAGGAGAAAGTGACCCGTGGATTTCAGAGGCGGCAGCATCGTCAGATGGAACCGGAGAAGATGCGGGTGGAGAAGACGGGATGAAGATTTCCGGGACAGCTACAACAGAGTCGTCGAAGCATATGGGAGGAAGTGGTCTGCGGGTTTGATGGGTTGGCTGCCATTCGTTTTGCGTAGAGAGCGTATTACCGTATATCTTCTTCACATAATGAGGCTGACGTCTAAGAAAACCCTTAACCTTTGGGGTCAGCAGAAGGTTTTCTTTATTGGCCTTAGCCTGTCGCTTTGCCATTGGCGTGGAAACGGCAACCGCCTTTCGCTTTTTCAGCATGACAGGCACGGCAGAGTTGAGTGGGTTCTTGCGTCCATAGAAACAGGGATGCTCCATGGAAGCAGGTGGCACAATGCAGTACAGTATCTGGACAAGGGCAAGTTCAGATAAAGATCCTGGAGTGGTGGCCTATGCAAAGTGTGTGACCTTTTATGCATGGCGACCAGGTACAGGTGTTGAAAGTGGGCGTGTGAGTCATTACCGTATAAATACACCATCCATTTTGTGTATTGACTGCACATAGAATACACATCGATTAACATTGAATATACATTCTTGTGTTTGTATTTCTTTCTACTCGCAGCAATGCCTGTTAAAAAGATTTCAAAGGATCTCAGCATGCGAATTAAGGACATGTACACGAGCGGACATCGAATTGCTGCTATCCAATGCTGGTAGTTACTTCTGGCCTCGTTGTGCCATCAAACACCGTGATATATCATGCACATGGAAAAAACAGAGACCGGAAAAAGGCACCAAGGGTAACTAACGCGTAAGTATATTTATAAAACTTAACAAAAAAAATATAGAAAACTGTACTGTACATCTACAGTACAGTTCTGTATCTATTGTAATACTGTTGTTATTTCTGTTGATTTATATTACAACATACTGTACAGTAGTTTGTCTATTTATATTTATAGTACAGCAGTATACATTTTTTGTATATTTCAATTAATCT
>WSYH01003058.1:58205-73498 GCA_036426205.1 Ascaphus truei
GAACTACGGCAATTGGCGTGGGAACTAGGTCAATTGGCGTGGGAACTTCTGTTCTAGGGCACCTAGAAATAAAATTCATTTTGCCCCTAGATGTTAGAAACCCCCTCACTTGACCCCAACAGGGTCCGAGCAGTAATGGCGGCGAGAAAGGGTCACGCCGGCGAGGAGGGTCCTACCATTGAGCGTAATGGCGGAGAAAGCTTTGAACCGGCTAAGTCAGAATGAGCAGAAACCTGGAACCCACAACTCCGGTTCTGTTCGACCTAGAGGGCTCAGATTCGGTCACCATGAAGTCCTAGTTGCGGCAGGATTGCATGGGAAATTGCGACCCACTCGTGGCAAAAGAACGGAGTCAGGGTGATGTTAAAGTTCAGGTTTCTGCCATTGACTTGCATGGCAGAAAAAAAGCCACTTTGGTAATGTGCTTTTAAACTGTCTTTTGGTACCTCCGGTTCCGAGGGTCGTGCAAGGCTGATATTTTGCCATTATGGCAAGGGTCCTCCCGCATGAGGACCAGGTAAATTTCAACCCACTCAGACCCACAGAATGGATTATGTTACATTATACTTATTTACAGTATTAATATATTTTTATTTTAAAGATATTAAAGAATGTACTGTTACTGTATTGTATTTAAAACATGTGACTGTAAACCATAGTGACTGACAAATATTTTCACACCCTGATGAAATACAGTATCAGTGTACTCTCAATTCTCACAGTGCTGTGCACATCAGATTTACATTTCAAATTCGAGAGGGGATTTTCCAAAGCATTACCGTTCAAACAACAGGCCTCTAAGGGTTGGGGGAGGGGGATGGTGTGATTAGACGCAGGCGTACTGAGTGTTTGTAGCTCGGCTATGGGCGGATTAAGAACACAATGGCAATATTCAGAAGGTTAACGACCCAGTGGAGAGAGGGTGTTGGAAGGATAGGGTGACTCAGCCGATTGACGCTTGGCTAGGGATGGATTAAAAACTCTGGAGGTGTGTGGCTGAAATAGTTAACAGCACTGTAATTTCAAAAGGCAGTTCATCATAATAATTTGAAGAATAAAATCCCAAAGACAACCCCACAAATACAGTACATAAAAAGCAAGTCACTTTAACTCCCTGTGCCCCATGCACCAAATATGTTTTGTGGCAGAAGAATTTAATAAAGGCTGCAGAATGTATTATTGTGGGTCGTGCAAGGCTGATATTTTGCCACTATGGCAAGGGTCCTCCCGCATGAGGACCAGGTAAATTTCAACCCGCTCAGACCCACAGAACGGGTTATTTTACATAATATTCACGCAATTGGCGTGGGAACTACTTAGGGCCTCGGTCAAGTTCACGGGCAATTGGCGTGGGAACTTCTGTTTTAGGGCACCTAGAAATAAAATTATTTTTGCTCCCAGATGTTAGGCACTGTATAGCACTGTACAGTATACTGTAGAAGACAAATAATGAAACGATACTGAACATGTAGAATAAATGCATAGTTTTATTTATTCGGGTTTATTACACATTATACTGAACGGCCGGAAAACATCAGCATACAGTACAATATTATCCATCGAAATCCCCCCATTAGCCGTTTTCTTTTCTGATGAAAAACAAAAAGAAAAATTTTAATGTACAGTAATGGTCAGCCCTCTAAAGAAGTACCCAGCCAGCCCCACCAAAATAATACGGCAACAAGACAGTACTCACCATAGAATTAAAATTCATTTTCCCCCAGATGTTAGGAGCCCACTCACTTCACCCCAACAGGGTCCGAGCATGTACAGTAAAGTACTGTACTTTAAAATAAATTAAATATGCAATTTTACTATTACTGCGCGCGCACGCACGCACGCACAGACTGTGTACTGTAGGTTGAACCGCGAAGGTATTAGACTTCAAAGACAACAGCTCGCAAACGCCCCCATGCGTTTTTACACGGCATTGCAGTATTGCAGGCAGCGGGAATAAAATGCTTAAATCACAGCCGCGAAAATAACTCAATACACCCCAGGAGAAAACGAGACAAAACCACACATCACCGGGATATTCCGAAATTCGCGGAGCTAGCAAAGTTAGAATAAAGTTGTCGCTACTGTAGGGTAGCGGTGTGGTCTGATCCTAGCTTGGAGGACATGAGACTCTGGGTGTCCGAGTCTGCTTCGGACAGGGTGTCAGATCAGTTCTTATGGCACCGTGGGATCTTGTATAAATATCAGGGTTCTACCGCTGCAGATAGTGTATGGACTACTAGATGACAGTTAGTGTTACCGAGGGAGAATAGGCAACATTTATTGCAGGTAGCCCACTCCATACTATTAGAGGGGGAATCGGGGGGTCTGTCACGGGAGAACAGCATTTTTAACACATTTATACTTGGATCCTTTGATTGAGCAAAGCGAAGAGATTAAATAAATTGTGATATATTTACAGAAATGAACATACACACATTAGTTTACAATTACACTAAAAATACACTTACTGGGATGGGGCAAACGAAAAATCTTGTTCCGAAAACTAAATCTTTGGAAATAAAAGTCTCTTGGCACAATCTTCCAGGAGTAGGAGTTGTGCGCAAATAGAGCTGGAAAGCAATCCTCTGTCAGTGGCGCCGCTCGCAACCGCTGTTACTCCGCCGGAGCTGCTTTTTTCATTCTGCCGCTGTGGTATTGGATCTGGAAACCTTAGTCATTACAAAATCTTAAATCTTGTTTGCGCATCTTTGTTACGATGTTAATCTTGGAGGAATCTCATTCCCGATGAGCTGCAGGGTTTCTTATACATTAAACAGTCCTATACTTAACCTGAACAGCCAATCTACTCCGTGGGAATAATATTCCCCACCTATCCCGGAGTTGCCAATACTTTAAATAACCTGGCAGAGGGCTTCTTAGTTTGCTAAGGGCATGCGCGAACCTCGCACCTTTGCTGCTTAGCATACCAGTGTGACTATGGGGGGTTAATCAGGCCAATAATAAAGGCAGTATGTCCTGCTGATTAACCCTAAATTGTGTTGGTACAGAAGGGGTTAATTCCGTGTACACCACAAATGTCATATTTTCCCCTATAACACCGTATTGTCCATGTTTTGCAGTGATTAACCCTAATCCATGTTGGGACAGAAGTTGTTAATTCCATGTACACCACAAATGTCATATTTCTCCCTTCCCCATCTCTCTTGTCCCTATTTTGCAGTCCATTCCCTGACTGTAGTAATAGGAATACTGTAGTGCCGACAAGTATTCTAAAACAAATCTGTGGCCATCACCAACAAGACCAATGTACATGCTGGCTACATGCTGGGTACATGCTGCAACGTTTCAGTGACATTTCTGCTGACAGACTAAAGGCCCATCGGATTAACAGCAAGGTTCCCTGGCAGTCCCATTCAATCTGAATGGGACTGCCAGGGAGCCCTGCTGTGTTAATCCGATGGGCCATTAGTCTCTGCAGAAATGTCACTGAAATGCTTGCAGTATGTACCCAGCATGTACCTGGATCTTGTTGGTGATAGCCCCAGATTTTCCAAGGCAAGTTAAAGGCAAGTTTTAGAATACTCGTCGGCGCACGTGTATATACAAACTGTGCCAATTAGGTTTTCAGACACAAGATGGCACTGTGAGCGCTAAACCAAGCGCAGATTGAAGACGCGTGGCTGTGTATGGGGGGGGGGAGGGCACTTTGAAGCATAGGTATCTCTTTCTAAGCACTAGACCTCGCAACCGCAAGGTTAATTGAATAAGTGGTTTGCGGTTAAACTGAAATTGATCCTGTCAAAATGTATCCTTTGCCTTGTTAGCTTCTTAACTTGAAAGGGGGAAAGTATATTGATGTGCGAACTAGGTTAACCACAACATAGCCCTTTCAATTAAGTAAGCTTACTTGCCAACGTAGTGAGCTAGCACTCTAATATTTGGAGTGCAGCTCAGAAGAAAGAAACCATGCACCCAGATATAAAGTTTATTCCAATGGCACAAGCAGAACATTTATTAATAACATGTATTTTACTGTTGGTTTTAAAGGTGCAGGCAGGAAACTTTTTTCTGCAAGCCCGGAAAAAATCCTTTATCATGCAAATATGCTAAGGGTGAATGAGCTGAGGGTATTTTCCTCTCCGTACTTCAAAGAGCCCCTGCTAAGTGGGAGCCTCTGAGTCTAGTGAAGTCCGGAGTTGAAAATTCCCAGAGATCAAAAGTGTGAAAATGGCCAGGATGTTGCTGAGTGCCAGATACCGGTACTCAGCATAGGCCATTTACACTTTGTGACCAAACCCCAGACTGAGCGTCACCAGGTAAGGGGTGGACTCCTGGTATGGTAAACCGCCTAGTTGTCAGACTGACGCATGCGCTTTGCAAACCGGAAAGCCGTTTTTGCCCGTTCTGCAAACTCGGGGCATATCGGGGATTGGTGGGTTAACTGTTCCCACGGAAGGGATTGGGCTCGCATGTTAGGGATAGGACTTTAAACCCTATAAACATGCCTGCTGAGCTATCGCCGGTGTGATTCATGACTTATTCAAGCTTTGCTCAAGATTCCGTTCAAGTACAATGGCAGCGGTTCCAGAACGCAAGGGGTTAACAACATCGTAACCAAGGATTTACCCCTACTTCAAGAATTTGTTAGCCAGGGGACTACCAAATTAATCTCATGAACTAGAACAAACTTCTTTCATTTGGCGGTGTAACGAAATTGTGGGTAATCAGCGCATTAATAAAGGCAGTGTGCTCGGCTGGTTACCCCTTTTTCGCATTGGGGATGAAAGGGTTAATTTTCCATGAGGTAATAAAGGAAGGAAAAAGCGCACAAGCAAAAACGGAACAGGAAGGACCCAAAATCAAACAATGAATTAAAAGGGCACTTTAATGTGACAAAGACCCATCCAACGCGTTTCGAACGTCACAACGTTCTTTTTCAAGGATAAAACACAGTGTACAAACATCCATTAAATACCCTCTTACCTGTATGCAATTTCACGCCAAAAAGCGGAACACGATGACGTCATGACGCAATGCGCGTCATTGCGCATGCGCAGGATGGTCCGGTGCCGTTCTAAGGGCAGAAACTGTCATGCAGGCAGTAAGGACATCTTTGTTGTGGGCAATGCATAGAACAGACTGAACAAAATAATATACATAGCAATAGCTACCAAAAAGATCGCCGTGACGTCAAGAAGCTAAACATATAGCGACATCAATGGGCACAAAAAGAAAATGCAAAGTATTAAAAACAAAATAGAAAAATTAGAAAAATTAGAAAATGTCAATTTAAATGAAGCATAATAAAAAGAACAATAAAGCAAAAAATAAGCGCCTTAATTAAGTCTTAAGGAGAAAAACGATATGATTAAAAAATGCATATAACCACAACCATATAAAGCTTAACATAAACCAATTAAAAACAATGATTGAAATAAAGAACAAAAAGATATATATAAGACAATGCTAGGAAAACAGGAAAATACAGGAAAAGGCATAATCATATACTACAAAAAATCAATAATTAATAATTAAAAATATGACAAACATAAAGTGAAAAAGCAACGCAGAGTTAAATATAATATATGTGATGTAAAGGGATTACAAGATAATATTCACCATAACAATAAGCTGCTGAATTAATTTAGTTTAATTCATCACAGAAAGTGGGTTAGTTGCAGTCAATATTCAAACCCATAGGGAAGCGCATTTGGAGAGTCAAGATCCAATACGCCTCCCTACGGTTCAAAAGATTGACACGATCACAGCCTCTAGGTTTACAATTAATTAATTCAATACCCAAAAAGGAGAAATTCCTGGTCCCTCCCCGATCACATTCAGAGAACTGTTTGGAAACAGGATGATTTGTGTCTTTCAATTTTATGAGTCTTAAATGCTCTAACATCCTGACCTTAAGAGCTCTAATCGTTCTTCCCACATATCGTTTTCCGCAGCCACATGTTATTAAATATATCACAAATTGACTTTTGCAATTTATAAAACTATTAATATAAAATTCCTTGTTTTTTTCTCTATTACCAACATGTGACTGCGGCAAAATATCCTTCAGAAAACTTTTTGCTGGCCTCATGTATTTACAAGCGCTACAGGAACCACACTTGAAAGAACCTCTGGTGATGTAAGATTTACTGCTCCTAGGAATAGTTAAGTCACTGGGAGAAACATATGATCCAATTGTTCTCACTCTACGATATACAAATTTAGGACCCGATTCAATATATTTCTTAAGGATAGGGTCCATATATAGAATGTTCCAATGTTTGGAAATAATGGAGTTAATTTTTCCACTTTGGTTTTTAAACTGGGAAATAAAACATGGACATTTATCAATAGATTGTAGCTTCCCATCAATATTTTGCTTATTCGCATATTTCTCTTTACGTACACAAATTTGAAAATTCTCCATAAAACTAGTGGGCAACAATGATGCCCTCTCTGTATTTAAGGCATTATCAAAAGCATTATCAATATAAGATTGAGTATAACCTCTATCTGAAAACCGTTTAACCAGATCCTCAGACTGAGACAGAAAGGCACCAGGAGTGGAGCAGTCCCTTCTCAGCCTGAGGAACTGTCCCTTTGGGATAGCTTTAATCACATGAGATGGATGGCAGCTATCCGCCCTAAGGAAGGTATTCCTTGAATTTAATTTCCTATAAACATCCGTTTGGATCAATTTATCAATATCCACAAACAATTGGAGATCCAGAAATTCAATGTGATGAGAATGAAAGTTTAATGTGAATCTAATATTATAATTATTATCATTGATATAAGAAACAAAGGAGTGAAGGGCAGTGACAGTGACATCCCCTCTCCAAATTATAATACTATCGTCCACAAACCTTTTATAAAAAACAATATTGTGACGAAAAGTGTTGGTGCTGGAAAATATAAAAAGTGCTTCCCACCACCCCATAAAGAGATTTGCAAAAGAAGGAGCTCGTGCCCATAGCAGTGCCAATTAACTGTAAATAAAACTTGTGATTAAAAGTGAAAAAATTGTGTGTGAGAAGAAAGAAAATGGCGTCCAAAATAAATGCTGACTGAAATATTGAAATTTCTGGTATCTCAATAAATTGGCGAACAGCTGCCATCCCATGATCATGTTGTATAACTGAATACAGAGACGTAACATCAAGTGTTACCCATAAATAATGATTATCCCAAGTGACATTTTTAATTTGACAAAGAAGATCACCAGAATCCATTATGAATGAGGGCAATTTCCTTACAAAGGGTTGAAGGAAGTTATTCACATATCTTGACAGACCATCTCCCAATACTAGAGACAATTGGGCGACCAGGAGGGTCGACCAATGTCTTATGGATATTTGGGAGATGGTGGAAGATACGAATAATAGGATGTAATGGTATAATGTATTTAGCCTCATCCCTGGAAAGGACTTCCATAATGACACCTGAGTCAACCAGTTTAGTAAG
Source organism: Ascaphus truei (assembly GCA_036426205.1). NCBI lineage: Eukaryota > Metazoa > Chordata > Amphibia > Anura > Ascaphidae > Ascaphus > Ascaphus truei. The sequence continues at coordinate 65,631 of WSYH01003058.1, forward strand.
GGCATCCAAAAAACGCGGAGTTGGAGGGGGGTGCAATACTAGGTAAGATGAGCCATCCTCAAGTTGCCGTAAAGCCTCCTTGATATAGCTGTCTCTACTCTGCACCACCACAGCACCACCCTTGTCCGCGCTTTTTATGACTAATGCATTATTTGCCTGTAATGATTTTAACGCTAAACGTTCATTTCGATTCAAATTATCATAATCAATACGTGAAAAAGAAAACCCCTGAGCTAGAAGACGAAGGTCCCTGATAACCAAATTTTCAAACATAGTTAAAAATTGACCTTTAACATGGGTTGGGTAGAAGATAGAGCTCTTTTTTAGGCCCGAATTCCATTCTGAAAAAGTAGGTATAGTAGTATCAACATTAATCTGTTCAGACAAGAGATCATTCATGTCCTGTAATGTACAAAAATCATTAAATGTATGTAAAGCAGTAGATACCAGAGGAACGGAGTCCTATGAGGGGGTATCACTCTCGGTAACGAGTGGTGTCCCCCCACCGAAGTCACCATCTCCGGTCGACCTAGTAACATTTGGAAAAAAATTATCAAAAAACTTTTTCAAAGATAATTTACGAACAAATTTGTAAACATCGATAGTGGTATCAAACAAACCAAAGTTCATAGATGGTGAAACCTTAAGGCCTTTATCCAAAAGTGACATCTCAGTAGGGGAGAGAGTAGTTCCTGAAATATTTATAACATTATAGATGGCTGACCCCCAAAGGTACGACTACCTCTCCCTCTCCCCTTAGAGGGGGCTCCATGACCACGATGCTCATCATTTTCAAATGTATTGACAAAAGATACAGAGTGAGAAGTAGAGGCAGTTTCTGCATCTGAAATATCAGATTCGCCACTAGGATATTCCACATTCTTTGTTTTTAGGATAGACTTATTAGGAGTAGATCTAAATTGAATATTGTTTTTTTCCTTCTTATTTGGTCTATCTTGAATGGAATTTATTCTCTGCCAATGGTAAATTTGATTCTTTTCATAATCATATCTGTCCCTGTCATATTTATTTTGTTTCTTAGACATGGAACCACATTCAACATCTTTTACAGTCTTGGAGAGAATAAGATCAAATTCCCTAAAACCCTTTAAATCTTTAAAACTGTATACATTTTTCTGAAGATCTGTGATTTGGATATCCAGCTGATCTTTCTCTTTAACTTTCTGTGCCACTGTTAGTTCCATTAAGCGAAAAGAGCAGCCATTTAAGACTGCAACCCATTTACTGTACTCTTAAAGTCCTAATCCGGAAAACCAAAAGATGGAGCTTTCTTAAACCGTAATCCTCTGGGTATTCTTTTACATTTTGCATAATTTTCCAGGCTTATGATGTCCCACCACAAACGATTCTTGTGGATTAGTAATCTTTCTAACTTTTGAAAATGGATTTTGAGGTCAGAAATGTCAGTAGTATCCAAATCCACAATGTTATCAAACACACGCAAAGCTTGTTTCTTCCTCTGTGTATCATCACAATCATTAAAAAAATAATGAGTACTTGGGATATCTTCTAAATCATCCATATTATCCCCTGCTTCTTCCATAATGGATGTAACGGTGAACAACGGTGGTGCAGGGTCAGAAAAAAAGAGAAAATAAGCTAAAAAATATATCAAAAATTAAATGAAGGGTCCCCCCTATAAAAAATGACAATAAGCTCCAAAAAAAAACCTTTTGCATGTGCTGCTTCAACCTGTATATAGTAGCAAGATAGAAATAGGCTATAGCGCTCCAATGCAGGTATATGAGAATTACATATGCCAGACCACTAAACAAGGTATAAGGAATGAGTAATGATATTAGTACTTAATATCCAATAGTATGGGTACTATCCTCCTGAAGACAGGTGGTAGATGGTACTCGCCCACCCACCATCAGTCTCATTGACAGGTTCCCCTGAACAATATAATACTCACATGTGAGTATTATATTGTTCAGGGGAACCTGCCAATGAGACTGATGGTGGGTGGGCGAGTACCATCTACCACCTGTCTTCAGGAGGATAGTACCCATACTATTGGATATTAAGTACTAATATCATTACTCATTCTTTATACCTTGTTTAGTGGTCTGTTATATGTAATTCTCATATACCTGCATTGGAGCGCTTTAGCCTATTTCTATCTTGCTTTACAGCAAGGAATTATGAAATTGAAGAACCTGTGATGACTACATGTCAAGTGTTCAACTTTTGAACACATTACCAATTTCCCTGCTTAGTAGGCTCTGATTATACTATTTGTACTGTTTAAGTCTGGTACAGAAAAACAATTACAAGGTTCCTTCATCCTCGTATCAGTAGTCTTGGTAACATTTTGGTTTATACTCTATGGGGGATATTCTTGTGGCTGAGAATGATAAATTACTGAATTAAATTTGATAACTATCCGTATTCTCTATTACAGATCGTTTACATTTCGTCTATTAAATTAGAGAAAACCAGGAGTTAAACAGCCCATTCACAGAGGGAGAGAGAGACACCTGTTATTAGTAGAATCCCAAGTACTGTATATATTACCTCAAACCACCCTCTTAACAATACGTGGAGAGACACCTATGCACAAAAAGGAGCAAACCGGAAATACCTCGGAGATATTCTAATAGAAAAAGCCAAGTACAGGAAGAAAGTCAGAGGGAATACTGCCCATGAGTATGATTAGCTAACAGGTGTGACCAGTAGAGCTAGAAAGTATGTTGTGATAGGTTTGAAGGGATATAAACTGTATAGTGCTTGGGACTCTACTAAAATAGATCTCTCAGCAAAAAGACTCTTTCTGTATGGATATGCACTTCAAACAGCTACAAGAATACCCCCACCCCCCTATTTATCCTGAATTGTTTGCATTCTGGCTTTTCCTTACTGACTATATTATGATTTATTAATCATTTTGGGTGACTATCTAAACACCACCATTATCTAATGTGCTTGTTTGATTTAATGATGTTTGCTATATGCATATTTCTATTTATATCATATTCTTTATTGTGTTTCATTCACCATACTCTATTTTATTGATAGAGGGCTCTCTTTCACATTATTTACTATAATGTGAAAGAGAGCGACTTTTTTCTGTGGGTATATAAAGTGGGCTTTTCCTCTCTACCTATTTTAATAAAGATCCACGTGTGGACAAAAACATTAATCCACTGATTTAATCTTCTACATTTCCTTCTACAATGTACAGTATGTTGAGTGACAGCAGTTCTGCCAATAAATTACCAACTTCACAGAGCACCCAGGCAGCTGGCTCTTTGGGATTACAAATCATACTTTTGTTGACTGGAAATTATAGCAGGAATGCCTTTACTGCTTGTAAGGTCAGACAGAGTGAGAAGAAATAGTATATTTCCAACGCATACACGCAAGAGGAAATTAGTAGTTGAGCTTTATTATTTCTATATTGCAGTTAAACGTAGATTGCATAATGTTTGGGGGCTGTAGGAGACATGTATAACCAGGGAGATGTTTTTAAGAGTAAATAAATGTTGGCTTTTATTTAGCGAAACTGTACATAATACAGCGCTCCTCCCTATAGAAGTTTGCTGCTGGTAAAAAGATAGGCCTTACATATAGAAAAACAAAAAGAACGATTCCTGCGCATAGTGCATAGGGCTGTATGCACTATGTTAGCTGTAGGAGACATGTATAACCAAGGAGATGTTTTTAAGAGTAAATAAACAATGGCTCTTATTTAGCCCCTGGCTTTAAACAGTACAGCTTCATGTTAACATGAAAAACAAAAACAGGTCTATCCCTTTGTAAGGGCTAACTCACACTTCTCAGTCACTGTCTGCAGGGCTGGATGGCTAGGCCTCTTACCAACCGCTTATCCCGAAGTCCAAAGAGGTATCTGTAAGTAGGGGGCTCTTTATATGAAATCATCCAAGTCTGGGCTGGGGTCTGTGGGTTGCACCCTTTGGCGGGTTCCAGGGTCCGCCATGTCCTGGAATAGAGGGTCTGGTTCCCTGGGATCTCTCTGACAACACAGTCCCTCTGTACTAGAGAAAATACACAAAATACAACACACACACACAAAATACAGCACACACAATACAATAAACACACACACACATACAAGATACAATACACACACATAGACAAAATAAAATACACAAACACACACACATACAAGATACAATACACACACACATACAAGATACACAATACAATACACACTTGCATACAAAATACAATACACACAGGTAGTCCCCTTTCCCCCTCGTGTCTAGAGAAGCTACCTGTGGTACTTACAGGAGGTCTGATCCTCTGCTGAAGGGAGCCTGGGGTGACCTTGTTCACTTACACACAGTGCCTCCACCTGAGAAGGATTCTCACACAGTGGGATAGCCCCTCCCAGAGACAATACAGCAGTAAATATACACGCTTGGTACTATAAATTAATATTTACTGAACATATAAATATGGCTATTGGCTATTGCGCACCACATGTCTGCAGCCCCAGTGGCTGCTGGGACTTGAAGACCCTTGCAGGGCCTGCCTGATGGCCGCTGCAAATATTGGGGCAATGCGCATGCGCGATCCTTGCACTGCGCATGCGCGAGTATCAAAATGGTGGACCCTGCTGTCGGGTGCGCCACGGAACTCCGGCGACTCAGTCACCCATCTGCAGCTCTACCTGCGGCTTCCTGTGTGCACCCACAGTCCCGGCAGTAGCCTCCTCCTGAACCCGCACAAAACGTTAAGGGGACGTTATCTGGCTACATGCTCCCCTCTGGTGGAGATTCAAACGTCCCCGCTTGGAACAACATATGTACATACAACTTATATAATAAAAATACTGTGCATTTATACAACTTAACGAATACAGTACTTTATACAAGGTTAAATAACTCAGTGAACATAGTGATAATCGAAGCTAGCTTGCTCCGAGGCAACTGCTGAGACTCATAGTGGGGTGCTCCTAATGAATCGTATGCCACTCTAGTGGGAGGGCACCTCACTCGCTGACTCCTGCAAAGTTCTTCTTCCGCTTCTCCCTCTAGGGGATAGCGGTCATGAGCTTGAGGCTCCGACTCTCTCAAAAGGAGGTGCAACAGTTTCTATAAAGTCTCTTTGAGGAATGAAACTTGGACTCGGATCCAGGTTTTTTTTAGTTGGGACCACTGGGATAGGTACATGCGGTCTGGGCCCATTACCCGTTGCTCCTTTAGGAGGTGCCCATTGGTCTCCGTTTGAGCTAGAAAAGGGTCATTCCATAGGATCCTGATTTGGTTCAGACACCGACTCTGAGTTCTCGTCGGACCCCTCTGCCCCACTGGCCAATGTTACTGTCTCTGGTGCGGGAACATCTTTTCCGACTTGTGGAATGAACAGTAAGTGGTTACGGTGCCAGACCTTTACCCTGCCATCTACATCTTGGATTTGGTAGACAGGGAGGCCCGGCATCTGTGACTCTACCTCGAAGGGAGTTTCATGCCAACGGTCCACCAGCCTATGTTTGCCAGGGACTCCTAGCTTTCTCAGGAGAAAGGCGTCTCCAGGCCGAAGTTCCCGATGATGGACTTTGTGGTCATATCGTCGCTTATTGGCCTCATTCAGTTTGTCTGTGGCTTTCTCCGTATTGTGGTATGCGCCGTGAAGGCTGTCTTGAAGCCGCCTCACATATTGGTAATACGCTACATTGGGTACCCCACTGGTAGATACCCAGAGAGAGATGACAACAGGCAGGCATGCCTCTCGCCCGAACATCATGAGATATGGAGTGAACCCCATGGATTCGTGCCTGGTGTAGTTGTATGCATGCACCATCGATTCAATGTGCTTGCTCCATTCGGCTTTCTGGGAGTGTATCCAATTCGGCAGACCATAATGGATGAAGTATTTCTCCCACCGCACTTTAGCCACCGTTATCGCCTTCTGATCCTTGGTAGGGAATACATGGGCGTATTGTAAGGGATCCGGTCCTGGGTTTGGCTGGATCCCTCTTACAGGGCTACAGAGTTTCAGGCAAACCCCGCCTTGCACTGAACAGTCAGAAACACCTACTTTGGCAATTTGTCTGCTTCTTGCTGCCTCCTGTGCAGCTCTGTCTGATTGGCTTCCCGTGCTATTTAGCCGCTCTATTTCCTTCAGGAAGTTGCTGGACATAGACTTTGCAATCCCTGTTGCAAGTAACTGTGCTTGTCACAGACTCCTCTGTTTGGCATGGCTTGGCCTCCTTGTGTATGTGTCTCTCCCTTCTGACCTCCTGCTTCCAAGGCCTCTCTGCTCGGCAGCCTCTGTGCTACTCCTTGTTCCTGGCAACATCGTCTCCACCGCGCTGAAGCAGCTCGCTGATGTTCTCAGCGTCTCCTGTGGCGTGTCTGCACTCCTGGTTCCCCGTGGCCTCCTCTCCTCCTGTTCCTGTTCCCTCCTTCCATAAGCTCTGCTACACTGTGGCAGGTCCGCTCATTTTCCTGTTTTCTACGCTGAAGCGGCCTAACTCCAGTTTCCAGTTTTCTATGCTGAAGTGGCTTGGCTCCAAGTTTCCTGCTCTCTACACTATACCGGCTTGGCTCTAAGTTTCCTGCTCCCTATGCTGATGCGGCTTAGTTCCAGTTTCCTGATTTCTACGCTGAAGCGGCTTTGCTCCAAGTTTCTTACTTTCTACGCTGAAGCGGCTTCACCCAAGATTTCCTGATGACGACCTTGGCTTGTGACCGTGAACTCCACTTCTGTGCTGCCTACTCGGACCCCGGCTTGTCTATGGATTACCTTGCACTCTCCAACCCTGACTTAGCTATGTTTGACTATGGACTGCGCAACCCAGAACCGGCTTCATGGTCTACGGTCAGTGTTTTCATATCACCACCTCAGCCCCGTGGCCCGGTCCCAGTTTGTGGCGAGCACGTTCGCTTCACGTATATAGTGGTTGGTCACCACCAGCACGTTCCCGATGCCTCTTGAATCAGGCTCTGTGCACAAGAAGTCCATACAGATTAAATCCATGGGACAGGAGCTTTTTAAGTGACCCATTGGGGCTACACATGTGGGCAGTGTCTAAACTGGATACACCTCAGGCACTTCTGGCAATGGCGCTGTAACAGGGGACTTATCCCTGTTCACAAATTTGCCTCTAATCCAGCAGTGTGGTGGTTAACTGCTGGTAGGCAATTAACTAACACCACCTGGCTGATTACAGGAGTTAGAAAAAGACTGCCTCTGAGACAGGAAGAGAGACTCCTGAGCACACATGTAAGTTGAACAAGGAGACAGACAGAGGAGAATTCCTTAGTCCACAACTGGGCTGAACCAAGGAAGGACAGATGTCTTGAGCGGCAAGCTGACAACAAGACACAGGGGATAATACTTCTATACCTGGATCCTGACATTGCCTTATCATACACGGGTGTGGACCCCAGGAGAACAAAGAAGCCTTCCCCTACAGCAACCAGCTAACAGATAATATTATTAATATATATATTAATATATAACTATTATCTATGTCAGGGGTGGGGAACGTCCGGCCCGCGGGACGTATACAGCCCGCCAACTGTTTTGGTCCGGCCCCCGTGAGTCAGGGGGCAGTTTGCACGCTCGCAAGAAAGGAGGGGAAAAAAAAAAAAAAAAAACTTCCCCTTTCCTGATTGGGTGCCTCGTGTTGGCATATTGCCAAGAGTTTTTTTTTTGCCAAGACCACCCCCCCCTACGGAGCACGTCCACAGAAGAGCGAGTCTGCGGAGGAGAAACTTGAATCTTGAAAATTGAATCTCCACACCGGGCAGCAGTTGCACTGATCCCCTCCCTCTCATGTCCACGGACCTACTCCGATCCCTCCCTGCTCAGAATCTCCCCCCCGCGCACTTACATGGTCCTCCTCCGATCTCCCCCTGCTCAGAATCCCCCCC